>JAJOZX010006460.1:222500-225000 GCA_023014485.1 Bathynomus jamesi | reverse complement strand
ATATTATATATTTATATAATATATTATATATACTTATAAAATATATTATATATATTAATTATATAATGTTTTGATGTTACAGGATATTTTGTGATTGTAAATTTTTCTTAAAAATATTATGGCATCAAATACTAAATATAAACATTTCACTAGAGAACATATGAAGTGTGCCATATTTGAAGTACCTTGTGAGATGAGTGATATGGAACTACCAACTTATAACTGCATTATGAAAGATTACCTGTTCACAAAACATTTAGTGAAGGAGCAGATGAATAACAAGGAGCCTTCATTTTCTGAAATAGCAGAGGCAGTTTCCAAAAAGGTAGAAATATTTGGAAGAAGGCCTCTTTGCCAATAGTTTCACATACACGCGTTTTACAGATGATGCGAGTGTACCATGATAAATACAGGTCCTTATTAAAGCCATACAAGTCACGCAAGGATCAGCCTAAGTACAAAAATCAGCTTGAAGAATTTGAAAACTCTTCAAAATGCACTTTCTTTGACATCTGTACCTGCAAATGTAAGGAGTTTAGGAGATGCTCATGTGAAAAGAGTAAGAAAGTCCCTCCAAAAGAGCAGGATTTTTTAAATGACCAACGAACACGCAGAATAATGGTGATAGGAAGCATTGACATAGCACACACAAGGCGATTACAAGCAAGAGAACATCGAAAGGAAATGGAAAAAGCACGTCTGGAATCCTCACAAACAACTAGTGCTGCTATAACCAATACGTCCAACTTACAAATCGAAACAGAGACAAGTGAACTTCAACAACTAGAAGAGATATCTGAAGATAATGAGGAAGATACAACCTCGACTCAATATGTAATATCAGAACAACAGATGCGTGAGCCACTGCCTTCATTAGCAATTAGTTGTGATAGATTTAAAATGTCGGACAGAGCTGGGGCTGCTATTGCTTCTGCAGTATTGGCAGATCTTAAAATTGTTACTCCCGAAGACAAAGGGAATATTATAGACAGAAGTAAGCTAAGACGTGAAAGACAAAAACAGAGAAAGGAACTACAACAGATAGGAGAGCCAAAAACCATGCGGGGATTATACTTTGATGGCAGAAAGGATAAAACAATAATTCAAGTCCAGGAGAGTGATGGCTCTAACCACCAAAGAACCAAACGCGAAGAGCATATCAGCATAATATCTGAACCACACTCTCTGTACTTTGCACATGTGACACCTTCCAGTGGCAAAGCTAAATACATTTGCACAGCGCTAGTGAATTGCTTGAAAGAAAGGAATGTTGATATAGGGAACATCGTTGCAGTTGGCTGTGATTCGATGGTTAACACTGGTAGTATTGGAGGCACAATAAGATTACTGGAAGAAGCCTTTAATAAGCCATTGCAGTGGCTGATATGCCTTTTACACCTTAATGAACTTCCATTGCGCCATCTGTTTCATCACTTGGATGGTACCACTACTGGACCAAGAGCATTTTCAGGAGAAATTGGCCGAGCACTTTCAGACTGTGAAAAGCTTCCCATAGTTAACTTCAAACCCATTGAAATTCAAGAGGACATGTGTGAAGTTGATGTAGATGACATAAGTACTGACCAGAAATACCTTCTTGAAATTCACAAGGCTATATCAAGTGGAACATTCTCAAAGAGTCTTAGTCATAAGAGTCCAGGCAATATATCACATTCAAGGTGGCTCACCACAGCAAACAGGACTCTGCGGTTATATGCAAGCACAGAGAATCCTTCAGGCAATTATTTACAAGAATTAGCTACTTTCATTGTTAGGGTATACGCACCAATGTGGTTTCAGATAAAGCGTAAACCATTATGCCAATATGGTGCTAAACATATGTGGCATATGATTGCAAGAAGCCGGTATCTCCGTGAAGAGCTTAGGAGAGTACATGACTCAGTCATTCAGCGAAATGCATCTTACGCAAATCAAGAAAACATTCTCATTGCAATGATAGCTGATGAAAGGGAGCATGTGCGTCAGTTGGAATTTAGGCGTATCATAAAAGCAAGGGCATGCATTCAAGAAACAGATGTTATCAGGTATTTTAAGGTGCCAGAAATAAATTTTTATGCCAAAGACTATACAGATCTCATTATGTGGCAAGATTTTCAGATAGCAGAACCACCGATAACCAAAGGAGTTTCTCTTGATGATATTGAATCATGCATCAAACATGGTACTACTCTTCATTCAGAATTATTTCAGTTTCCATGTCATACACAAGCCGTAGAGAGATGCGTCAAGCTCGTTACAGACGCTGCTGGATCAGTCTGCGGACCTACAAACAGAGACGGTTGGATTCGTGCTACATTAGAATCAAGGAAAAAACAGCCAAAATTTGACACAAAAGCAAATTACTAAATAGTCTTCAGCAAGAACCCTTTCTAGAGGGAGGTTGGTTGGGGAAAGGGTGGTAACTCCGCTAAGGCACGAAATAACGTTTCTTAACTGTCTCAAGCCAGTATAAAGGAGGAGAGACATCCTAATTTTTACT
>JAJOZX010006460.1:142500-217500 GCA_023014485.1 Bathynomus jamesi | reverse complement strand
TGATAAATTATTAGGAAGTCTTGATGTTGCAAAATTGAGTGACAGAAATGCGTCTCTTTTTAATGCAAACAATCAGACATCGCTTGAATGGGACATCTGCGAACAAATAAAATGCATGTGTTTCAATAGAACGGCAGCCAATACTGGTCCAAGAAATGGTGCAGCTATTCTTCTAGAACAAAAATTCGACAACGATTTATTGTGGCTGGCATGTCGACACCATATATTTGAAATTATGCTGGAAGCTGTTGTTTCAAAGTTTTTATCACCATCTTCTGGCCTAGATATAGTCCTTTTTAAGAAGTTTAGAGAAAAATGGTCAAGCATTAATAAGGAGGAATACGAGACAGCATTATCAGATCCAGATATCTATGAAAATATTCATGACATCAAAGATGACATAATTACATTTGCAACAAATCAACTAGATACATTCCAACCAAGAGACGATTACCTCGAACTATGCAGTTAACAATTATTTTTTTGGGAGGTGAACCAAAAGGTGGAATCAAATTTAAACATCCAGCGGACTTCATCGGGCTAGTGGATGGCCAAAATTACATATTCATTAAAAATTTTTATGTTCAAATCTCAGTTCAAAATTTCAGTAAAAGACAAAAAAGGACTAAAAGACATCTGTCTATTTGCTACTCGGTTATATGTAAAGGCATGGTTTACAGCTCCTGTGCCATCTTGCCCTCCTCGTCTTGCTCTGGAATTATTACAGAATCTTGTAGTCTACCAACAATAAATGACACAATTGCATTTGTTGCTATTAAAAAACTGTTAGGTCACCTCTGGTACCTATCAGAAGAACTGGTAGCCTTGGCCTTTTATGATGATGAAGTGCCTACTGAAACGAAAAAAAATTGTAAAGGCCTTGCAAAATACAACAGAAACTCTTCCTGCAAAACGGGCTTTTCTAGATCCTGCACTTATTCCAACGAAGAAATTAGAAGATTTTGTCATCAAACACTCAAAGATTCTTTACAATAACAGAATTTAGTTCAAAATTTTTACTCAAAGATGCTAAAGAATGGCATAATGATGAAGAGTATAACTCCGCTAAGAAATCTATCAAACAGTGGAAAGTCGTCAATGATATAGCGGAAAGAGGAGTAAAATTAATGGATGAATATAATAAAATACTAACAAATGACGAAGATCAAAAACAATTCTTAATACAAGTAGTGAAAAACTACAGGGCTGTTTACCCTGATAGAAAGAAAACATTGATGAAGTAAGGACAGCTAATGTCTCAAATATCATGCTAGATTAATTATGCATGCTTGTGGTTATGGTAGGACCTACGGGGGAGCTTTCCACATTAAAAAAACCACGCGCCTTGTACTGTATCCCTGGATGGTGTGGAAAAATTTGACAATTTGAGTCGTTCTGTCAATTTTTAATTGCTGGTAGCAACCCCTAAAATTAAAAATTTGCTAAAATATTTTAGGATAGTTGTTTTTATGCTGAAATGAACCATTTAAACGGTTGAACACATTAAAATATATAAAAAAAATTTTACCCCCACATTTGAATCACCCTTATATATATATATATATATATATGTATATATATATATATATATATATATATATGTATATATGTATATATGTATATATATATGTATATATATATATATGTATATATATATGTATATATATATATGTATATATATATATATATATATTATATATATATATATATGTATATATATATGTATATATATGTGTATATATATATTATTATAGAAAGTAATATATATGTATATATATGTATGTATATATATGTATATATATATATATATGTATATATATATATGTATATATATGTATATATATATATATATTATATGTATATATATATATATGTATATATATATATATATATATATATATATATATATATATATATGTGTATATATATATATATGTGTATATATATATATATGTATATATATATATATATATATGTATAATATATATATATATGTATATATACTATTATGCATATATATATATATATATATATATATATATATATTATATATTATATATATATGTATGTATAAATATAATTATATGTATATATATGTATATATATATGTATGTATAAATATATATATATATGTATATATAAATATATATACATATATACATATATAAATATAATATGTAAAAATGAACAATGAATAATCCATATTCATTTTTACATAAGAAACCAAAATTGCCTAAGCGAGTTTTGGATAAAAAATTTATTTGTAGCTTCCTATTTTTGTTTGTGTCACAACCCTATGATCTACCATTTCTGTTGTTTAGTCGTATCTATTTTCCATTTTTCATTGTTATAGAATTTATTATAATTAATTATGATTGTCTTCCATCTCACCCTCGACCCTAGATTATGCATACACATTGCATGTAACAGGATTGGAACCCGCAGTTGTACTTCTTAGTCATTGATACCCACTCTTTGTCTCTAATTCGTTCATGTAAATCTTCCTAATAATGATTTGTACTATACGTACAAATTCAATAACTATGACGTCACATTTTCCCGTCATTAATTTCCCTTCATTATATCTCTAGTATGCAATGTATGAAAATTCTTTATCATCATAATAAAAACTGTACACTCTATAGAAGTCATTATTTATATGTTATGTAGTATAAATAACTATTATTCGACCATATCCCCGCCCCCATACGTCCATATTTTATCTTGATCATTATCCTATATAAATTTCATTAAATATTCATTTTTACTCGTGTCAATCTATGAAATGCAAAACTTCATGCCTTCGTTCGGAACGCAAAAATACGTTCTCGTATTATTTTTTTCATTATTTTTTATTATATCACCTCCCGCATTGAACTCGAAAATGCTTAGTAAGTTATCAAATTCCGCTAACTGGCAGAATCGAACGCTTCAAAGATAAAAAAGTCTCCTTTCGCTCGATTCGAATTTATAACTTTATCATGCGTTATGTTATATCATGTGTGTCATGTCTCATGTACTTGTGTTGTACTAATAACCAAATATAATGACCATATAGTATAACCGTCTAGTATAACCATATAGTATAACCATATAGTATAACCATATAGTATAACCATATATAAATATATAAAAACACTAAGAATGGTAAACGACGTAATGTACTTTAATGAAACTGTAATTAATAATAACTTGTAATGTACTTCAATGAAACTGTAATTAAATGTAATGAATTAATATATAATGTAAGAATGTACTTTAATAGAACTGTAATGGACAATCATAAGCGAATGTGAAGTAATCCATAATTGTAATCGTAATTGTAATGAATCAAAATTAATAGGTAATCAGTCGTGTACTTAATTTGTACTTATGTACTATTACGAAATGATATCGCCTTCAGAAATGAAGATTCGGCAAAAATATACGATTATTTTTTATTTTTATTTTTTAATTTTTATTTGAAATCTTTCAAACATCTGATCATGTGTTTAAAAGGGGGAAACTTAACCTTCAACTGTCTTCCCCCGAACATTTAGGTTTATATTATACATGTATTTGTAAAATTACGGCACTTCATTGCGGCACTTCATTATAGCACTTCATTACGACTCCTTTGTTAGCAGCCTCGCTGCGAGGAGGGGGCAGAGGCCCCTCGCCTCCTTAACTTTTTAGATTCGGCCTGAGCCATGGTCGAAAGAGGTCGAACCTCTACCCTTGTAAATTCAGAGCACTAACTGTAAATTTTTAAGAAGTAAATTAGAGTAAGAGAAACTTTTTATTTTTCCCCTTGAGTTAGGCTATCTTCAGAAGAACTTAGTCAGTTAAGTCGATAAGTTATAAAAGAAAAATCGATAAGTTTAGTACCAAGAGAAAGTATCAGAGTATTATAGCAAGAGAAGAATTAATAATCGTCGACCCATAAAGCGAGAGAAAGAGACAACCCAAGCACCATAGAAGATATTGGCATAACAGTCTGGCGAGTCTGTAGCCAAGAGTTTAACAAGAGGCGACCGAAAAGAATTAGAATGTTATAGAAGAAATATCCGTTGCTGCCTCCTAACTAGAACCCCCGTCGATCCGAACCACCCCAGGGCCATAGACGGAAGAATTAACAGAGTGGCGACCCTATAGCCAGGATAAACACATAGAAGAAGCAAGAGTTTAAACATTTGGAGACCCTACTACCAAGTTTTTAAGAAGAAGATTTTAAGAAGAAAATTTTAAGAAGAAGAATATTTTAAGAAGAAGAATATTTTAAGAAGAAGAATGTTTTAAGAAGAAGAATATTTTAAGAAGAAGAATATTTTAAAAAGAATATTTTAAGATGAAGAAGATTTTAAGAAGAAGCAGATTTTAAGAAGTGGCCACTCTTTGGCCAAGATAGAAATTACCCTGCATCAGGATAAAACCAGTTGACCGGCGTGTCACGACTTCTAGTTCGTAACATCCACATTTGAACCGGTGTGTCACGACTCCAAGTTCTCCACGCCTAGTTTTCAACCAAGAAGAAGTAGCCAGCAAGACACGTCTTCAGGACACGTCTCTAAGGATTTCGCAGTAGGAATCTTGTTAAGTACAGAGTTGTTTTTTTTAAGAAATTTGTAAACATTTGAAAACTCACTATTATTAACAGTTAATAATGAGTATCAAACCAGAATTAACACAAAACACAGTGAACATTTTAGACACCAGTGATACATTTTTTTTTAGTGAAGCAGTAATTTTCCCAGAAGTTAAAAGTAACAGAAGTTAATTTCAAGAGAGTTAATTTCAAGAGAGTTAATTTCAGAGAGAGTTAATTTCAGATTGAGTTAATTTCAGAGAGAGTAAATTTCAGAGAGAGTAAATTTCAGAGAGAGTTAATTTCAGAGAGAGTTAATTTCAGAGAGAGTTAATTTCAGAGAGAGTTAATTTCAGAGAGAGTTAATTTCAGAGAGTTAATTTCAGAGAGAGTTAATTTCAGAGAGAGTTAATTTCAGAGAGAGTTAATTTCAGATTTCAGAGAGATTAATTTCAGAGAGAGTTAATTTCAGAGAGAGTTAATTTCAGAGAATTAATTTCAGAGAGAGTTAATTTCAGAGAGAGTTAATTTCAGTTATTTTCACTATTATATTCAGTATAGAATAATTTTATTTTATGTATCAAACATAATAGTATCGTACCTTCGTGTACATTCGAGTTAAATGTTTTTACATTTTATATTTTTGTTTGCAATTTTTTTCAATTATTGAATTGAATTGACTTGCAAATTAAGAAAGAGAGTGTTTATAGAGAGTTTATAGATTTAGAGAGATACTTGAAGTAATTTTGAAGTCAGTTTTGAAGTCATTTTTTGAAGTCATTTTTTGAAGTCATTTTTGAAGTCAGTTTTTGAAGTCAGAAGGTTGCGCCAAAAGGGACAACCGCCCCAGAGATTTATAGAAATACTTGATAAGAGTTAAAGTTAGACAGTTTAAGTTTCAAGATACTTGACAAGCGTTCAAGCTAGACAGTTTATGTTTCAAGATACTTGACAAGCGTTCAAGTTAGACAGTTTAAGTTTCAAGATACTTGACAAGCGTTCAAGTTAGACAGTTTAAGTTTCAAGATACTTGACAAGCGTTCAAGTTAGACAGTTTAAGTTTCAAGATACTTGACAAGCGTTCAAGTTAGACAGTTTAAGTTTCAAGATACTTGACAAGCGTCAAAGTTAGACAGTTTAAGTTTCAAGATACTTGACAAGCGTTCAAGTTAGACAGTTTAAGTTTCAAGATACTTGACAAGCGTTCAAGTTAGACAGTTTAAGTTTCAAGATACTTGACAAGCGTTCAAGTCAGACAGTTTCAGAATTCTAAATAGAGTTCAAGTTAGTTTCAAGAATACTTGATAGAGTTTAAGTTAGTTTCAAGAATACTTGATAGAGTTCAAGTTAATTTCAAGAATACTTGATAGAGTTCAAGTTAGTTTCAAGAATACTTGATAGAGTTGAAGTTAGTTTCAAGAATACTTGATAGAGTTCAAGATAGTTTCAAGAATCCTTGATAGAGTTCAAGTTAGTTTCAAGAATACTTGATAGAGTTCAAGTTAGTTTCAAGAATACTTGATAGAGTTCAAGTTAGTTTCAAGAATACCTGATAGAGTTCAAGTTAGTTTCAAGAATACTTGATAGAGTTCAAGTTAGTTTCAAGAATACTTGATAGAGTTCGGTTAGTTTCAAGAATACTTGATAGAGTTCAAGCTGGTTTCAAGAATACTTGATAGAGTTCCAGTTAGTTTCAAGAATACTTGATAGAGTTCAAGTTAGTTTCAAGAATACTTGATAGAGTTCAAGTTAGTTTCAAGAATACTTGATAGAGTTCAAGTTAGTTTCAAGAATACTTGATAGAGTTCAAGTTAGTTTCAAGAATACTTGATAGAGTTCAAGTTAGTTTCAAGAATACTTGATAGAGTTCAAGTTAGTTTCAAGAATACTGATAGAGTTCAAGTTAGTTTCAAGAATACTTGATAGAGTTCAAGTTAGTTTCAAGAATACTTGATAGAGTTCAAGTTAGTTTCAAGAATACTTGATAGAGTTCAAGTTAGTTTCAAGAATACTTGATAGAGTTCAAGTTAGTTTCAAGAATACTTGATAGAGTTCAAGTTAGTTTCAAGAATACTTGATAGAGTTCAAGTTAGTTTCAAGAATACTTGATAGAGTTCAAGTTAGTTTCAAGAATACTTGATAGAGTTCAAGTTAGTTTCAAGAATACTTGATAGAGTTCAAGTTAGTTTCAAGAATACTTGATAGAGTTCAAGTTAGTTTCAAGAATACTTGATAGAGTTCAAGTTAGTTTCAAGAATACTTGATAGAGTTCAAGTTAGTTTCAAGAATACTTGATAGAGTTCAAGTTAGTTTCAAGAATACTTGATAGAGTTTAAGTTAGTTTCAAGAATACTTGATAGAGTTCAAGTTAGTTTCAAGAATACTTGATAGAGTTCAAGTTAGTTTCAAGAATACTTGATAGAGTTCAAGTTAGTTTCAAGAATACTTGATAGAGTTCAAGTTAGTTTCAAGAATACTTGATAGAGTTCAAGTTAGTTTCAAGAATACTTGATAGAGTTCAAGTTAGTTTCAAGAATACTTGATAGAGTTCAAGTTAGTTTCAAGAATACTTGATAGAGTTCAAGTTAGTTTCAAGAATACTTGATAGAGTTCAAGTTAGTTTCAAGAATACTTGATAGAGTTCAAGTTAGTTTCAAGAATACTTGATAGAGTTCAAGTTAGTTTCAAGAATACTTGATAGAGTTCAAGTTAGTTTCAAGAATACTTGATAGAGTTCAAGTTAGTTTCAAGAATACTTGATAGAGTTCAAGTTAGTTTCAAGAATACTTGATAGAGTTCAAGTTAGTTTCAAGAATACTTGATAGAGTTCAAGTTAGTTTCAAGAATACTTGATAGAGTTCAAGTTAGTTTCAAGAATACTTGATAGAGTTCAAGTTAGTTTCAAGAATACTTGATAGAGTTCAAGTTAGTTTCAAGAATACTTGAAGAGTTCAAGTTAGTTTCAAGAATACTTGATAGAGTTCAAGTTAGTTTCAAGAATACTTGATAGAGTTCAAGTTAGTTACAGAATACTTGATAGAGTTCAAGTCAGACAGTTTTTATTCCAAGTCAGTTTTATCCAAGTCATTTTTATTTCGAGTCCCGTCATTTTTATTCGAGTCCCAAGTCATTTTTATTTCGAGTCCCAAGTCATTTTTATTTCGAGTCCCAAGTCATTTTTATTTCGAGTCCCAAGTCATTTTTATTTCGAGTCCCAAGTCATTTTTATTTCGAGTCCCAAGTCATTTTTATTTCGAGTCCCAAGTCATTTTTATTTCGAGTCCCAAGTCATTTTTATTTCGAGTCCCAAGTCATTTTTATTTCGAGTCCCAAGTCATTTTTATTTCGAGTCCCGTCATTTTTATTTCGAGTCCCAAGTCATTTTTATTTCGAGTCCCAAGTCATTTTTTTTCGAGTCCCAAGTCATTTTTATTTCGAGTCCCAAGTCAGTTTTCAATGCAGTCAATTGAATTCAACTTTTACTTTGTAATTTAAGAGAATTTAATTTAAGAAACTGTAATTTAAGAATTTAATTCAACCTTTTTTTTTGTTGTAAAAGAGAATTAAATTCAACCTGAATTGACGGTTTGTGTCTTTAGGTTAAGTTTTTTTTGTTTGTTTGTAAGAAGGAATTGACCGATTTGTCTTTTCTTTTCATGCCATTATTGCGTATATAAATATATAAGTAAAATGACATATTTTATTGTTTGTAACCAAAACAGTTTTTACAATTGTTTGTAATGACTTTGATAATCATTGTAATGTATACGTGATAATAATAGTTGTGTAAGAATTAATTAATCGATCTTGTCCCAATGACTCCTTTTAAATTACTATGCTGAGGAACATACCATCCCTCCGTTTTGTTTCAACTCTTTTAATTTTTGTTCAAAGTAGTGTGACAAGCAATCTTAAAAAAAGAAGATGTAATTGTCAATTTCAGACTTATACCCCCTGCTTAGTCACTCAATTCCCCCGAATGTCGTACTCCAAACTTTGTCTTTTTATTTTATTTTAACACCCCCAACCCAGTTGAACCGTGTCAACCAGCGAAATTGTTCAACCATGGTTAATTCCTCTTTGGTACGATGGAACATAACCTCAATTTAGGTTTTTTTTTTTATATTACAGTATATGTTTAGTTCATTATAGTTTATAATTGATTTCTATTTTCAATTTTTATATTTTTTATATATTTTTTTTTATTCGATGAATACTGAGTAATTGTTTTGGTCGAATTTAATTAATTGTGTGTGAAAATATCAAATAATTCAAATTCTATCAACATTCAACGAAAGAGTATGATTTTTCTACTTAACATGCAAAAATTATATAAAACCTTTTTAATATTTTTTTTTATTATATAAAATAATTTTTAATGTAAAATTTACCTGAAATTATTAAAACAAAAGATTGTTCGAAATGCTTTCCTTCCCTTTCAATAACTTTTTTATTCTTGGCCGAAACTCATCTAAGGTTCGATTTACTTTTATTTTTAAGAGTATTATAAAATTATGTTTAGCTCATTAAAATGCATAATTGATTTATATTTTTAATTTGTATTCTTTTTTTTTTTAATTCAATTATCGTACGGATACTTCTGGTCAAAGTTAATGGTTATATAGTTCATATATAGCTAGGAATGTTACTAGTCGAATTTAATTCCATCTTCAAAATCTAATTTTTAATACCGCTAGATTTACTTTCATTAATTGTAAGGTCCTCTAAGTTCGTTTTTTTAATTACCTTATACGTGTAACTGATTAATTATGTAAAATCTATAATCCTAATTGAATTTTATTACTTTTGACACATATTCGAATTCATTTACCTTCCGTACCTCCATTCACTTTTGCATTAAAACTCGTATGCAAACATCATCATCATAATACATCATAATTATTTGCTTACTATATATAAATTCTCGCTCATGCATTTATTAAGTTATTTTATCTGTTCCTTATATATATATATATATATATATATATATATATATATATATATATATATAATCCTAATCCACCAATGACCCCTAATGATCTAGTTCTTCACGGGATGAACAAATTACTCTCATATACTACACACTATTGTACCGACTCACTCATCTACAGATGCTTCTTACCAATATTTATAGATACATCTGCACACTGACGTATAATTTCAACTATTCAACTATAAATCCCCTTTCGCCTTTTTAACGTATCACCAACCACTACAATCTGTACCCAATAAACATAAATACACATTTGACCACAGGTCTATACATCACCACTACGTAATTCGATTGTACCTACAACAGTCAATAAAAACGCATGTATGCACACTATATATACTATATATACAAACCTTATGCTAAAATCATTGGATATCACAATAAACTTTATTTAATTACGTGTAAATGCTAACTATGTAATTTAATCTTAATCATTTTTGCTTTCTAATATATCTTGCTCATGCATTTATTCAGTTAATTGAACAATCCTCTCGGCTTATCTGTCCCTCGAAATTGTATGATACACACTTTGTACCTAATACACATAAATACACACTTGACCACAGGTCTATACATCATCCATTACGTAATTCTATTTTACCAACGCTAGTCAATAAAAATTAGTTTATAGATTGTACGATTTACGTTTTTCCCTTTTATCTACTCTATTCATTATGTACGTAATTTTTCCCACAGAAAAATAAAATTTTGTAAAAATTTTAACCATATCATTGTTTGTCTAACTTAATTGTTTGTCTAAAATTAAAGTTTTAATCTTTGAATTTTTTATATTTTGTAAGCAAGTGTCATTTTCAAGATTTGATACTCTGCATTGTACTCAACTACCCGAACTCGTTCTGTATAAAAGTTGTATTGTAAAAAAGAATGTCATCTAATATGAATTCGTTGGATGTTATTTTCTCAATTCTATTATATTGTATTAATACCATTTTAGAGGGGAAACACTGTAAAAATGAACAATGAATAATCCATATTCATTTTTACATAAGAAACCAAAATTGCCTAAGCGAGTTTTGGATAAAAATTTTATTTGTAGCTTCCTATTTTTGTTTGTGTCACAACCCTATGATCTACCGTTTCTGTGGTTTAGTCGTATCTATTTTCCATTTTCATTGTTATAGAATTTATTATAATTAATTATGATTGTCTTCCATCTCACCCTCGACCCTAGATTATGCATACACATTGCATGTAACAGGATTGGAACCCGCAGTTGTACTTCTTAGTCATTGATACCCACTCTTTGTCTCTAATTCGTTCATGTAAATCTTCCTAATAATGATTTGTACTATACGTACAAATTCAATAACTATGACGTCACATTTTCCCGTCATTAATTTCCCTTCATTATATCTCTAGTATGCAATGTATGAAAATTCTTTATCATCATAATAAAAACTGTACACTCTATAGAAGTCATTATTTATATGTTATGTAGTATAAATATAACTATTATTCGACCATATCCCCGCCCCATACGTCCATATTTTATCTTGATCATTATCCTATATAAATTTTATTAAATATTCATTTTTACTCGTGTCAATCTATGAAATGCAAAACTTCATGCCTTCGTTCGAAAACGCAAAAATACGTTCTCGTATTATTTTTTTCATTATTATTTTTTATTATATCACCTCCCGCATTGAACTGGAAAATGCTTAGTAAGTTATCAAATTCCTAACTGGCAAAATCGAACGCTTCAAAGATAAAAAAAGTCCATTTCGCTCGATTCGAATTTATAACTTTATCATGCGTTATGTTATATCATGTGTGTCATGTCTCATGTACTTGTGTTGTACTAATAACCAAATATAATAACCATATAGTATAACCATCTAGTATAACCATCTAGTAGTATAACCATATAGTATAACCATATAGTATAACCATATATAAATATATAAAAACACTAAGAATGGTAAACGACGTAATGTACTTTAATGAAACTGTAATTAATAATAACTTGTAATGTACTTCAATGAAACTGTAATTAAATTAATGAATTAATATATAATGTAAGAATGTACTTTAATAGAACTGTAATGGACAATCATAAGCGAATGTGAAGTAATCCATAATTGTAATCGTAATTGTAATGAATCAAAATTAATAGGTATCAGTCGTGTACTTAATTTGTACTTATGTACTATTACGAAATGATATCGCCTTCAGAAATGAAGATTCGGCAAAAATATACGATTAGTTTTTATTTTTATTTTTAATTTTTATTGGAATCTTTCAAACATCTGATCATGTGTTTAAAGGGGGAAACTTAACCTTCAACTGTCTTCCCCCAAACATTTAGGTTTATATTATACATGTATTTGTAAAATTACGGCACTTCATTGCGGTACTTCATTATAGCACTTCATTACGACTCCTTTGTTAGCAGCCTCGCTGCGAGGAGGGGGCAGAGGCCCCTTGCCTCCTTAACTTTTTAGATTCCGGCCTGAGCCATGGTCGAAAGAGGTCGAACCTCTACCCTTGTAAATTCAGAGCACTAACTGTAAATTTTTAAGAAGTAAATTAGAGTAAGAGAAACTTTTTATTTTTCCCCTTGAGTTGGGCTATCTTCAGAAGAACTTATTCAGTTAAGTCGATAAGTTATAAAAGAAAAATCGATAAGTTTAGTACCAAGAGAAAGTATCAGAGTATTATAGCAAGAGAAGAATTAATAATCGTCGACCCATAAAGCGAGAGAAAGAGACAACCCAAGCACCATAGAAGATATTGGCATAACAGTCTGGCGAGTCTGTAGCCAAGAGTTTAACAAGAGGCGACCGAAAAGAATTAGAATGTTATAGAAGAAATATCCGTTGCTGCCTCATAACTAGAAACCCCGTCGATCCGAACCACCCCAGGGCCATAGACGGAAGAATTAACAGAGTGGCGACCCTATAGCCAGGATAAACACATAGAAGAAGCAAGATTTAAACATTTGGAGACCCTACTACCAAGTTTTTAAGAAGAAAGATTTTAAGAAGAAGAATATTTAAGAAGAAGAATATTTTAAGAAGAAATTTTAAGAAGAGAATATTTTAAGAAGAAGAATATTTTAAGAAGAAGAATATTTTAAGAAGAAGAATATTTTAAGAAGAATATTTTAAGACGAAGAAGATTTTAAGAAGAAGAAGATTTTAACAAGTGGCCACTCTTTGGCCAAGATAGAAAATTACCCTGCATCAGGATAAAACCAGTTGACCGGCGTGTCACGACTTCTAGTTCGAACATCACCCTTGAACCGGTGTGTCACGACTCCAAGTTCTCCACGCCTAGTTTCATCCAAGAAGAAGTAGCCAGCAAGACACGTCTTCAGGACACGTCTCTAAGAATTCGCCGTAGGAATCTTTGTAAGTGCAGTTGTTTTTTTTAAGAAATTGTAAACATTTGAAAAACTCACTATTATTAACAGTTAATAATGAATATCAAACCAGAATTAACACAAAACACAGTGAACATTTCAGACACCAGTGATACATTTTTTTTTAGTGAAACAGTAATTTTCACAGAAGTTAAAAGTAACAGAAGTTAATTGCAGAGAGTTAATTTCAAGAGAGTTAATTTCAAGAGAGTTAATTTCAAGAGAGTTAATTTCAAGAGAGTTAATTTCAGAGAGAGTTAATTTCAGAGAGAGTTAATTTCAGATTGAGTTAATTTCAGAGAGAGTAAATTTCAGGAGAAAGTTAATTTCAGAGAGAGTTAATTTCAGAGAGAGTTAATTTCAGAGAGTTAATTTCAGAGAGAGTTAATTTCAGAGAGAGTTAATTTCAGAGAGAGTTAATTTCAGAGAGAGTTAATTTCAGAGAGAGTTAATTTCAGAGAGAATTAATTTCAGAGAGAATTAATTCAGAGAGAGTTAATTTCAGAGAGAGTTAATTTCAGAGAGAGTTAATTTCAGAGAGAGTTAATTTCAGAGAGAGTTAATTTCAGAGAGGTTAATTTCAGAGAGAGTTAATTCAGAGAGAGTTAATTTCAGTTATTTCACTATTATATTCAGTATAGAATAATTTTATTTATGTATCAAACATAATAGTATCGTACCTTCGTGTACATTCGAGTTAAATGTTGTTTACATTTTATATTTTTGTTGCAATTTTTTCAAATTATTGAATTGAATTGACTTGCAAATTAAGAAAGAGAGTGTTTATAGAGAGTTTATAGATTTAGAGAGATACTTGAAGTAATTTTGAAGTCAGTTTTGAAGTCATTTTTTGAAGTCATTTTTTGAAGTCATTTTTTGAAGTCATTTTTGAAGTCATTTTTTGAAGTCAGTTTTTAAGTCAGTTTTTGAAGTCAGAAGGTTGCGCCAAAAGGGACAACCGCCCCAGAGATTTATAGAAATACTTGATAAGAGTTAAAGTTAAACAGTTTTAAGTTTCAAGATACTTGGCAAGCGTTCAAGCTAGACAGTTTATGTTTCAAGATTACTGACAAGCGTTTAAAGTTAGACCAGTTAAGTTTCAAGATACTTGACAAGCGTTCAAGTTAGACAGTTTAAGTTTCAATATACTTGACAAGCGTTCAAGTTAGACAGTTTAAGTTTAAAGATACTTGAAAGCGTTCAAGTTAGACAGTTAAGTTTCAAGATACTTGACAAGCGTTCAAGTTAGACAGTTTAAGTTTCAAGATACTTGACAAGCGTTCAAGTTAGACAGTTTAAGTTCAAGATACTTGACAAGCGTTCAAGTCAAACAGTTTCAGAATTCTTGATAGAGTTCAAGTTAGTTTCAAGAATACTTGATAGAGTTAAGTTAGTTTCAAGATACTTGATAGAGTTCAAGTTAGTTTCAAGAATACTGATAGAGTTCAAGTTAGTTTCAAGACTATGATAGAGTTCAAGTTAGTTTCAAGAATACTTGATAGAGTTCAAGTTAGTTTGAAGAATACTTGATAGAGTTCAAGTTAGTTTGAAGAATACTGATAGAGTTCAAGTTAGTTTCAAGAATACTTGATAGAGTTCAAGTTGTTTCAAGAATACTGATAGAGTTCAAGTTAGTTTCAAGAATACTTGATAGAGTTCAAGTTAGTTTAAGAATACTTGATAGAGTTCAAGTTAGTTTCAAGAATACTTGATAGAGTTCAAGTTAGTTTCAAGAATACTTGATAGAGTTCAAGTTAGTTTCAAGAATACTTGATAGAGTTCAAGTTAGTTTCAGGAATACTTGATAGAGTTCAAGTTAGTTTCAAGAATACTTGATAGAGTTCAAGTTAGTTCAAGAATACTTGATAGAGTTCAAGTTAGTTTCAAGAATACTTGATAGAGTTCAAGTTAGTTTCAAGAATACTTGATAGAGTTCAAGTTAGTTTCAAGAATACTTGATAGAGTTCAAGTTAGTTTCAAGAATACTTGATAGAGTTCAAGTTAGTTTTCAAGAATACTGATAGAGTTCAAGTTAGTTTTCAAGAATACTTGATAGAGTTCAAGTTAGTTTCAAGAATACTTGATAGAGTTCAAGTTAGTTTCAAGAATACTTGATAGAGTTCAGTTAGTTTCAAGAATACTTGATAGAGTTCAAGTTAGTTTCAAGAATACTTGATAGAGTTCAAGTTAGTTTCAAGAATACTTGATAGAGTTCAAGTTAGTTTCAAGAATACTTGAAAGAGTTCAAGTTAGTTTCAAGAATACTTGATAGAGTTCAAGTTAGTTTCAAGAATACTTGATAGAGTTCAAGTTAGTTACAGAATACTTGATAGAGTTCAAGTCAGACAGTTTTATGCTAAGTCAGTTTTATTCCAAGTCATTTTTATTTCGAGTCCCGTCATTTTTATTTCGAGTCCGAAGTCATTTTTATTTCGAGTCCCAAGTCATTTTTATTTCGAGTCCCAAGTCATTTTTATTTCGAGTCCCAAGTCATTTTTATTTCGAGTCCCAAGTCATTTTTATTTCGAGTCCCAAGTCATTTTTATTTCGAGTCCCAAGTCATTTTTATTTCGAGTCCCAAGTCATTTTTATTTCGAGTCCCAAGTCATTTTTATTTCGGGTCCCAAGTTATTTTTATTTCGACTCCCGTTATTTTTATTTCGAGTCCCAAGTAGTTTTTATTTCGAGTCCCAAGTCATTTTTATTTCGAGTCCCAAGTCAGTTTTCAATGCAGTCAATTGAATTCAACTTTTACTTTGTAATTTAAGAGAATTTAATTTAAGAAACTTTAATTTAAGAATTTAATTCAACCTTTTTTTTTGTTGTAAAAGAGAATTAAATTCAACCTGAATTGACGGGTTTGTGTCTTTAGGTTGTTTTTTTTTGTTTGTTTGTAAGAAGGAAATTGACCGATTTGTCTTTTCTTTTCATGCCATTATTGCGTATATAAATATATAAGTAAAATGACATATTTTATTGTTTGTAACCAAAACAGTTTTTACAATTGTTTGTAATGACTTTGATAATCATTGTAATGTATACGTGATAATAATAGTTGTGTAAGAATTAATTAATCGATCTTGTCCCAATGACTCCTTTTAAATTACTATGCTGAGGAACATACCATCCCTCCGTTTTGTTTCAACTCTTTTAATTTTTGTTCAAAGTAGTGTGACAAGCAATCTTAAAAAAAAAGATGTAATTGTCAATTTCAGACTTATACCCCCTGCTTAGTCACTCAATTCCCCCGAATGTCGTACTCCAAACTTTGTCTTTTTATTTTATTTTAACACCCCCAACCCCAGTTGAACCGTGTCAACCAGCGAAATGGTTCAACCATGGTTAATTCCTCTTTGGTACGATGGAACATAACCTCAATTTAGGTTTTTTTTTTATATTACAGTATATGTTTAGTTCATTATAGTTTATAATTGATTTCTATTTTCAATTTTTTATATTTTTATATTTTTTTTTATTCGATGAATACTGAGTAATTGTTTTGGTCGAATTTAATTAATGTGTGTCAAAATATCAAATAATTCAAATTCTATCAACATTCAACGAAAGAGTATGATTTTTCTACTTAACATGCAAAAATTATATATTAAACCTTTTTAATATTTTTTTTTATTATATAAAAATAATTTTTAATGTAAAATTTACCTGAAATTATTAAAACAAAAGATTGTTCGAAATGCTTTCCTTCCTTTCAATAACTTTTTTATTCTTGGCCGAAACTCATCTAAGGTTCGATTTACTTTTATTTTTAAGAGTATTATAAAATTATGTTTAGCTCATTAAAATGCATAATTGATTTATATTTTTAATTTGTATTCTTTTTTTTTTAATTCAATTATCGTACGGATACTTCTGGTCAATGTTAATGGTTATATAGTTCATATATAGCTAGGAATGTTACTAGTCGAATTTAATTCCATCTTCAAAATCTAATTTTTAATACCGCTAGATTTACTTTCATTAATTGTAAGGTCCTCTAAGTTCGTTTTTTTAATTACCTTATACGTGTAACTGATTAATTATGTAAAATCTATAATCCTAATTGAATTTTATTACTTTTGACACATATTCGAATTCATTTACCTTCCGTACCTCCATTCACTTTTGCATTAAAACTCGTATGCAAACATCATCATCATAATACATCATAATTATTGCTTACTATATATAAATTCTCGCTCATGCATTTATTAAGTTATTTTATCTGTTCCTTAAAGTATATATATATAATATATATATATATATATAAATATATATCCTAATCCACCAATGACCCCTAATGATCTAGTTCTTCACGGGATGAACAAATTACTCTCATATACTACACACTATTGTACCGACTCACTCATCTACAGATGCTTCTTACCAATATTTATAGATACATCTGCACACTGACGTATAATTTCAACTATTCAACTATAAATCCCCTTTCGCCTTTTTAACGTATCACCAACCACTACAATCTGTACCCAATAAACATAAATACACATTTGACCACAGGTCTATACATCATCCACTACGTAATTCGATTGTACCTACAACAGTCAATAAAAACGCATGTATGCACACTATATATACTACTATATATACAAACCTTATGCTAAAATCATTGGATATCACAATAAACTTTATTTAATTACGTGTAAATGCTAACTATGTAATTTAATCTTAATCATTTTTGCTTTCTAATATATCTTGCTCATGCATTTATTCAGTTAATTGAACAATCCTCTCGGCTAATCTGTCCCTCGAAATTGTAGATACACACTTTGTACCTAATACACATAAATACACACTTGACCACAGGTCTATACATCATCCATTACGTAATTCTATTTTTACCAACGCTAGTCAATAAAAATTAGTTTATAGATTGTACGATTTACGTTTTTCCCTTTTATCTACTCTATTCATTATGTACGTAATTTTTCCCACAGAAAAATAAAATTTTGTAAAAATTTTAACCATATCATTGTTTGTCTAACTTAATTGTTTGTCTAAAATTAAAGTTTTAATCTTTGAATTTTTTATATTTTGTAAGCAAGTGTCATTTTCAAGATTTGATACTCTGCATTGTACTCAACTACCCGAACTCGTTCTGTATAAAAGTTGTATTGTAAAAAAGAATGTCATCTAATATGAATTCGTTGGATGTTATTTTCTCAATTCTATTATATTGTATTAATACCATTTTAGAGGGAGAACACTGTAAAAATGAACAATGAATAATCCATATTCATTTTTACATAAGAAACCAAAATTGCCTAAGCGAGTTTTGGATAAAAATTTTATTTGTAGCTTCCTATTTTTGTTTGTGTCACAACCCTATGATCTACCGTTTCTGTGGTTTAGTCGTATCTATTTTCCATTTTCATTGTTATAGAATTTATTATAATTAATTATGATTGTCTTCCATCTCACCCTCGACCCTAGATTATGCATACACATTGCATGTAACAGGATTGGAACCCGCAGTTGTACTTCTTAGTCATTGATACCCACTCTTTGTCTCTAATTCGTTCATGTAAATCTTCTAATAATGATTTGTACTATACGTACAAATTCAATAACTATGACGTCACATTTTCCCGTCATTAATTTCCCTTCATTATATCTCTAGTATGCAATGTATGAAAATTCTTTATCATCATAATAAAAACTGTACACTCTATAGAAGTCATTATTTATATGTTATGTAGTATAAATATAACTATTATTCGACCATATCCCCGCCCCCATACGTCCATATTTTATCTTGATCATTATCCTATATAAATTTTATTAAATATTCATTTTTACTCGTGTCAATCTATGAAATGCAAAACTTCATGCCTTCGTTCGGAAACGCAAAAATACGTTCTCGTATTATTTTTTTCATTATTATTTTTTATTATATCACCTCCCGCATTGAACTCGAAAATGCTTAGTAAGTTATCAAATTCCGCTAACTAGCAGAATCGAACGCTTCAAAGATAAAAAAAGTCTCCTTTCGCTCGATTCGAATTTATAACTTTATCATGCGTTATGTTATATCATGTGTGTCATGTCTCATGTACTTGTGTTGTACTAATAACCAAATATAATAACCATATAGTATAACCATCTATTATAACCATATAGTTTAACCATATAGTATAACCATATAGTATAACCTAGTATAACCATATATAAATATATAAAAACACTAAGAATGGTAAACGACGTAATGTACTTTAATGAAACTTTAATTAATAATAACTTGTAATGTACTTCAATGAAACTGTAATTAAATGTAATGAATTAATATATAATGTAAGAATGTACTTTAATAGAACTGTAATGGACAATCATAAGCGAATGTGAAGTAATCCATAATTGTAATCGTAATTGTAATGAATCAAAATTAATAGGTAATCAGTCGTATACTTAATTTGTACTTATGTACTATTACGAAATGATATCGCCTTCAGAAATGAAGATTCGGCAAAAATATACGATTAGTTTTTATTTTTATTTTTAAATTTTTATTTGGAATTTTTCAAACATCTGATCATGTGTTTAAAAGGGGGAAACTTAACCTTCAACTGTCTTCCCCTAAACATTTATGTTTATATTATACATGTATTTGTAAAATTACGGCACTTCATTGCGGCACTTCATTATAGCACTTCATTACGACTCCTTTGTTAGCAGCCTCGCTGCGAGGAGGGGGCAGAGGCCCCTTGCCTCCTTAACTTTTTAGATTCTGGCCTGAGCCATGGTCGAAAGAGGTCGAACCTCTACCCTTGTAAATTCAGAGCACTAACTGTAAATTTTTAAGAAGTAAATTAGAGTAAGAGAAACTTTTTATTTTTCCCCTTGAGTTCGGCTATCTTCAGAAGAACTTAGTCAGTTAAGTCGATAAGTTATAAAAGAAAAATCGATAAGTTTAGTACCAAGAGAAAGTATCAGAGTATTATAGCAAGAGAAGAATTAATAATCGTCGACCCATAAAGCGAGAAAGAGACAACCCAAGCACCATAGAAGATATTGGCATAACAGTCTGGCGAGTCTGTAGCCAAGAGTTTAACAAGAGGCGACCGAAAAGAATTAGAAGAAAAAGAAAATATCCCGTTGCTGCCTCCTACCTAGAACCCCCCGTCGATCCGAACCAACCCCAGGGCCATAGACGAAGAAGAATTAACAGAGTGGCGACCCTATAGCCAGGATAAACACATAGAAGAAGCAAGAATTTAAACATTTGGAGACCCTACTACCAAGTTTTTAAGAAGAAGAAGATTTTAAGAAGAAGAATATTTTAAGAAGAAGAATATTTTAAGAAGAATATTTTAAGAAGAAGAATATTTTAAGAAGAAGAATATTTTAAGAAGAAGAATATTTTAAGAAGAAGAATATTTTAAGAAGAATATTTAAGACGAAGAAGATTTTAAGAAGAAGAAGATTTTAACAAGTGGCCACTCTTTGGCCAAGATAGAAATTACCCTGCATCAGGATAAAACCAGTTTGACCGGCGTGTCACGACTTCTAGTTCGTAACATCCACCCTTGAACCGGTGTGTCACGACTCCAAGTTCTCCACGCCCTAGTTTCATCCAAGAAGAAGTAGCCAGCAAGACACGTCTTCAGGACCGTCTCTAAGAATTTCGCCGTAGGAATCTTGTTAAGTGCAGTTGTTTTTTTTTAAGAAATTTGTAAACATTGAAAACTCACTATTATTAACAGTTAATAATGAATATCAAACCAGAATTAACACAAAACACAGTGAACATTTCAGACACCAGTGATACATTTTTTTTTTAGTGAAACAGTAATTTTCACAGAAGTTAAAGTAACAGAAGTTAATTTCAAGAGAGTTAATTTCAAGAGAGTTAATTTCAAGAGAGTTAATTTCAAGAGAGTTAATTTCAAGAGAGTTAATTTCAGAGAGAGTTAATTTCAGAGAGAGTTAATTTCAGATTGAGTTAATTTCAGAGAGAGTAAATTTCAGAGAAAGTTAATTTCAGAGAGAGTTAATTTCAGAGAGAGAATTTCAGAGAGTTAATTTCAGAGAGAGTTAATTTCAGAGAGAGTTAATTTCAGAGAGAGTTAATTTCAGAGAGAGTTAATTTCAGAGAGAGTTAATTTCAGAGAGAATTAATTTCAGAGAGATTAATTTCAGAGAGAGTTAATTTCAGAGAGAGTTAATTTCAGAGAGAGTTAATTTCAGAGAGAGTTAATTTCAGAGAGAGTTAATTTCAGAGAGAGTTAATTTCAGAGAGAGTTAATTTCAGTTATTTTCACTATTATATTCAGTATAGAATAATTTTATTTTATGTATCAAACATAATAGTATCGTACCTTCGTGTACATTCGAGTTAAATGTTGTTTACATTTTATATTTTTGTTTGCAATTTTTTTCAAATTATTGAATTGAATTGACTTGCAAATTAAGAAAGAGAGTGTTTATAGAGAGTTTATAGATTTAGAGAGATACTTGAAGTAATTTTGAAGTCAGTTTTGAAGTCATTTTTTGAAGTCATTTTTTGAAGTCATTTTTTGAAGTCATTTTTTGAAGTCATTTTTTGAAGTCAGTTTTTAAGTCAGTTTTTGAAGTCAGAAGGTTGCGCCAAAAGGGACAACCGCCCCAGAGATTTTAGAAATACTTGATAAGAGTTAAAGTTAACAGTTTAAGTTTCAAGATACTTGGCAAGCGTTCAAGCTAGACAGTTTATGTTTCAAGATACTTGACAAGCGTTAAGTTAGACAGTTTAAGTTTCAAGATACTTGACAAGCGTTCAAGTTAGACAGTTTAAGTTTCAAGATACTTGACAAGCGTTCAAGTTAGACAGTTTAAGTTTCAAGATACTTGACAAGCGTTCAAGTTAGACAGTTTAAGTTTCAAGATACTTGACAAGCGTTCAAGTTAGACAGTTTAAGTTTCAAGATACTTGACAAGCGTTCAAGTTAGACAGTTTAAGTTTCAAGATACTTGACAAGCGTTCAAGTTCAACAGTTTCAAGAATACTTGATAGAGTTCAAGTTAGTTTCAAGAATACTTGATAGAGTTCAAGTTAGTTTCAAGAATACTTGATAGAGTTCAAGTTAGTTTCAAGAATACTTGATAGAGTTCAAGTTAGTTTCAAGAATACTTGATAGAGTTCAAGTTAGTTTCAAGAATACTTGATAGAGTTCAAGTTAGTTTCAAGAATACTTGATAGAGTTCAAGTTAGTTTCAAGAATACTTGATAGAGTTCAAGTTAGTTTCAAGAATACTTGATAGAGTTCAAGTTAGTTTCAAGAATACTTGATAGAGTTCAAGTTAGTTTCAAGAATACTTGATAGAGTTCAAGTTAGTTTCAAGAATACTTGATAGAGTTCAAGTTAGTTTCAAGAATACTTGATAGAGTTCAAGTTAGTTTCAAGAATACTTGATAGAGTTCAAGTTAGTTTCAAGAATACTTGATAGAGTTCAAGTTAGTTTCAAGAATACTTGATAGAGTTCAAGTTAGTTTCAAGAATACTTGATAGAGTTCAAGTTAGTTTCAAGAATACTTGATAGAGTTCAAGTTAGTTTCAAGAATACTTGATAGAGTTCAAGTTAGTTTCAAGAATACTTGATAGAGTTCAAGTTAGTTTCAAGAATACTTGATAGAGTTCAAGTTAGTTTCAAGAATACTTGATAGAGTTCAAGTTAGTTTCAAGAATACTTGATAGAGTTCAAGTTAGTTTCAAGAATACTTGATAGAGTTCAAGTTAGTTTCAAGAATACTTGATAGAGTTCAAGTTAGTTTCAAGAATACTTGATAGAGTTCAAGTTAGTTTCAAGAATACTTGATAGAGTTCAAGTTAGTTTCAAGAATACTTGATAGAGTTCAAGTTAGTTTCAAGAATACTTGATAGAGTTCAAGTTAGTTTCAAGAATACTTGATAGAGTTCAAGTTAGTTTCAGAATACTTGATAGAGTTCAAGTCAGACAGTTTTATGCCAAGTCAGTTTTATTCCAAGTCATTTTTATTTCGAGTCCCGTCATTTTTATTTCGAGTCCCAAGTCATTTTTATTTCGAGTCCCAAGTCATTTTTATTTCGAGTCCCAAGTCATTTTTATTTCGAGTCCCAAGTCATTTTTATTTCGAGTCCCAAGTCATTTTTATTTCGAGTCCCAAGTCATTTTTATTTCGAGTCCCAAGTCATTTTTATTTCGAGTCCCAAGTCATTTTTATTTCGAGTCCCAAGTCATTTTTATTTCGAGTCCCAAGTCATTTTTATTTCGAGTCCCAAGTTTTATTTCGAGTCCCAAGTCATTTTTATTTCGAGTCCCAAGTCATTTTATTTCGAGTCCCAAGTCATTTTTATTTCGAGTCCCAAGTCAGTTTTCAATGCAGTCAATTGAATTCAACTTTTACTTTGTAATTTAAGAGAATTTAATTTAAGAAACTGTAATTTAAGAATTTAATTCAACCTTTTTTTTTTGTTGTAAAAGAGAATTAAATTCAACCTGAATTGACCGGTTTGTGTCTTTAGGTTAAGTTTTTTTTTGTTTGTTTGTAAGAAGGAATTTGACCGATTTGTCTTTTCTTTTCATGCCATTATTGCGTATATAAATATATAAGTAAAATGACATATTTTATTGTTTGTAACCAAAACAGTTTTTACAATTGTTTGTAATGACTTTGATAATAATCATTGTAATGTATACGTGATAATAATAGTTGTGTAAGAATTAATTAATCGATCTTGTCCCAATGACTCCTTTTAAATTACTATGCTGAGGAACATACCATCCCTCCGTTTTGTTTCAACTCTTTTAATTTTTGTTCAAAGTAGTGTGACAAGCAATCTTAAAAAAAAAAGATGTAATTGTCAATTTCAGACTTATACCCCCTGCTTAGTCACTCAATTCCCCCGAATGTCGTACTCCAAACTTTGTCTTTTTATTTTATTTTAACACCCCCAACCCCAGTTGAACCGTGTCAACCAGCGAAATGGTTCAACCATGGTTAATTCCTCTTTGGTACGATGGAACATAACCTCAATTTAGGTTTTTTTTTTATATTACAGTATATGTTTAGTTCATTATAGTTTATAATTGATTTCTATTTTCAATTTTTATATTTTTTATATTTTTTTTTATTCGATGAATACTGAGTAATTGTTTTGGTCGAATTTAATTAATTGTGTCAAAATATCAAATAATTCAAATTCTATCAACATTCAACGAAAGAGTATGATTTTTCTACTTAACATGCAAAAATTATATATTAAACCTTTTTAATATTTTTTTTTATTATATAAAAATAATTTTTAATGTAAAATTTACCTGAAATTATTAAAACAAAAGATTGTTCGAAATGCTTTCCTTCCATTTCAATAACTTTTTTATTCTTGGCCGAAACTCATCTAAGGTTCGATTTACTTTTATTTTTAAGAGTATTATAAAATTATGTTTAGCTCATTAAAATGCATAATTGATTTATATTTTTAATTTGTATTCTTTTTTTTTTAATTCAATTATCGTACGGATACTTCTGGTCAATGTTAATGGTTATATAGTTCATATATAGCTAGGAATGTTACTAGTCGAATTTAATTCCATCTTCAAAATCTAATTTTTAATACCGCTAGATTTACTTTCATTAATTGTAAGGTCCTCTAAGTTCGTTTCTTTTAATTACCTTATACGTGTAACTGATTAATTATGTAAAGTCTATAATCCTAATTGAATTTTATTACTTTTGACACATATTCGAATTCATTTACCTTCCGTACCTCCATTCACTTTTGCATTAAAACTCGTATGCAAACATCATCATCCTAATACATCATAATTATTGCTTACTATATATAAATTCTCGCTCATGCATTTATTAAGTTATTTTATCTGTTCCTTAAAGTATATATATATATATATATATATATATATAAATATATAATCCTAATCCACCAATGAACCCTAATGATCTAGTTCTTCACGGGATGAACAAATTACTCTCATATACTACACACTATTGTACTGACTCACTCATCTACAGATGCTTCTTACCAATATTTATAGATACATCTGCACACTGACGTATAATTTCAACTATTCAACTATAAATCCCCTTTCACCTTTTTAACGTATCACCAACCACTACAATCTGTACCCAATAAACATAAATACACATTTGACCACAGGTCTATACATCATCCACTACGTAATTCGATTGTACCTACAACAGTCAATAAAAACGCATGTATGCACACTATATATACTACAGTATATATACAAACCTTATGCTAAAATCATTGGATATCACAATAAACTTTATTTAATTACGTGTAAATGCTAACTATGTAATTTAATCTTAATCATTTTTGCTTTCTAATATATCTTGCTCATGCATTTATTCAGTTACTTGAACAATCCTCACGGCTAATCTGTCCCTCGAAATTGTAAGATACACACTTTGTACCTAATACACATAAATACACACTTGACCACAGGTCTATACATCATCCATTACGTAATTCTATTTTTACCAACGCTAGTCAATAAAAATTAGTTTATAGATTGTACGATTTACGTTTTTCCCTTTTATCTACTCAATTCATTATGTACGTAATTTTTCCCACAGAAAAATAAAATTTTGTAAAAATTTTAACCATATCATTGTTTGTCTAACTTAATTGTTTGTCTAAAATTAAAGTTTTAATCTTTGAATTTTTTATATTTTGTAAGCAAGTGTCATTTTCAAGATTTGATACTCTGCATTGTACTCAACTACCCGAACTCGTTCTGTATAAAAGTTGTATTGTAAAAAAGAATGTCATCTAATATGAATTCGTTGGATGTTATTTTCTCAATTCTATTATATTGTATTAATACCATTTTAGAGGGAGAATCACTGTAAAAATGAACAATGAATAATCCATATTCATTTTTACATAAGAAACCAAAATTGCCTAAGCGAGTTTTGGATAAAAATTTTATTTGTAGCTTCCTATTTTTGTTTGTGTCACAACCCTATGATCTACCGTTTCTGTGGTTTAGTCGTATCTATTTTCCATTTATCATTGTTATAGAATTTATTATAATTAATTATGATTGTCTTCCATCTCACCCTCGACCCTAGATTATGCATACACATTGCATGTAACAGGATTGGAACCCGCAGTTGTACTTCTTAGTCATTGATACCCACTCTTTGTCTCTAATTCGTTCATGTAAATCTTCAAAATAATGATTTGTACTATACGTACAAATTCAATAACTATGACGTCACATTTTCCCGTCATTAATTTCCCTTCATTATATCTCTAGTATGCAATGTATGAAAATTCTTTATCATCATAATAAAAACTGTACACTCTATAGAAGTCATTATTTATATGTTATGTAGTATAAATATAACTATTATTCGACCATATCCCCGCCCCCATACGTCCATATTTTATCTTGATCATTATCCTATATAAATTTTATTAAATATTCATTTTTACTCGTGTCAATCTATGAAATGCAAAACTTCATGCCTTCGTTCGGAAACGCAAAAATACGTTCTCGTATTATTTTTTTCATTATTATTTTTTATTATATCACCTCCCGCATTGAACTCGAAAATGCTTAGTAAGTTATCAAATTCCGCTAACTAGCAGAATCGAACGCTTCAAAGATAAAAAAAGTCTCCTTTCGCTCGATTCGAATTTATAACTTTATCATGCGTTATGTTATATCATGTGTGTCATGTCTCATGTACTTGTGTTGTACTAATAACCAAATATAATAACCATATAGTATAACCATCTATTATAACCATATAGTTTAACCATATAGTATAACCATATAGTATAACCATATAGTATAACCATATATAAATATATAAAAACACTAAGAATGGTAAACGACGTAATGTACTTTAATGAACTGTAATTAATAATAATGTAATGTACTTCAATGAAACTGTAATTAAATGTAATGAATTAATATATAATGGAATGTACTTTAATAGAACTGTAATGGACAATCTAGCGAATGTGAAGTAATCCATAATTGTAATCGTAATTGTAATGGAATCAAAATTAATAGGTAATCAGTCGTGTACTTAATTTGTACTTATGTACTATTACGAAATGATATCGCCTTCAGAAATGAAGATTCGGCAAAAATATACGATTAGTTTTTATTTTTATTTTTAAATTTTATTTGGAATCTTTCAAACATCTGATCATGTGTTTAAAAGGGGGAAACTTAACCTTCAACTGTCTTCCCCAAACATTTAGGTTTATATTATACATGTATTTGTAAAATTACGGCACTTCATTGCGGCACTTCATTATAGCACTTCATTACGACTCCTTTGTTAGCAGCCTCGCTGCGAGGAGGGGGCAGAGGCCCCTTTCCTCCTTAACTTTTTAGATTCCGGCCTGAGCCATGGTCGAAAGAGGTCGAACTCTACCCTTGTAAATTCAAAGCACTAACTGTAAATTTTTAAGAAGTAAATTAGAGTAAGAGAAACTTTTTATTTTTCCCTTGAGTTGGGCTATCTTCAGAAGAACTTAGTCAGTTAAGTCGATAAGTTATAAAAGAAAAATCGATAAGTTTAGTACCAAGAGAAAGTATCAGAGTATTATAGCAAGAGAATTAATAATCGTCGACCCACAAAGCGAGAGAAAGAGACAACCCAAGCACCATAGAAGATATTGGCATAACAGTCTGGCGAGTCTGTAGCCAAGAGTTTAACAAGAGGCGACCGAAAAGAATTAGAATGTTATAGAAGAAATATCCGTTGCTGCCTCCTACCTAGAACCCCCGTCGATCCGAACCACCCCAGGGCCATAGACGGAAGAATTAACAGAGTGGCGACCCTATAGCCAGGATAAACACATAGAAGAAGCAAGAATTTAAACATTTGGAGACCCTACTACCAAGTTTTTAAGAAGAAGATTTTAAGAAGAAAATATTTTAAGAAGAAGAATATTTTAAGAAGAATATTTTAAGAAGAAGAATATTTTAAGAAGAAGAATATTTTAAGAAGAAGAATATTTAAGAAGAAGAATATTTTAAGAAGAATATTTTAAGACGAAGAAGATTTTAAGAAGAAGAAGATTTTAACAAGTGGCCACTCTTTGGCCAAGATAGAAATTACCCTGCATCAGGATAAAACCAGTTGACCGGCGTGTCACGACTTCTAGTTCGTAACATCCACCCTTGAACCGGTGTGTCACGACTCCAAGTTCTCCACGCCTAGTTTTCATCCAAGAAGAAGTAGCCAGCAAGACACGTCTTCAGGACACGTCTCTAAGAATTTCGCCGTAGGAATCTTGTTAAGTGCAGTTGTTTTTTTTTAAGAAATTTGTAAACATTTGAAAACTCACTATTATTAACAGTTAATAATGAATATCAAACCAGAATTAACACAAAACACAGTGAACATTTCAGACACCAGTGATACATTTTTTTTTTAGTGAAACAGTAATTTTCACAGAAGTTAAAAGTAACAGAAGTTAATTTCAAGAGAGTTAATTTCAAGAGAGTTAATTTCAAGAGAGTTAATTTCAAGAGAGTTAATTTCAGAGAGAGTTAATTTCAGAGAGAGTTAATTTCAGATTGAGTTAATTTCAGAGAGAGTAAATTTCAGAGAAAGTTAATTTCAGAGAGAGTTAATTTCAGAGAGAGTTAATTTCAGAGAGTTAATTTCAGAGAGAGTTAATTTCAGAGAGAGTTAATTTCAGAGAGAGTTAATTTCAGAGAGAGTTAATTTCAGAGAGAGTTAATTTCAGAGAGAATTAATTTCAGAGAGAATTAATTTCAGAGAGAGTTAATTTCAGAGAGAGTTAATTTCAGAGAGAGTTAATTTCAGAGAGAGTTAATTTCAGAGAGAGTTAATTTCAGAGAGAGTTAATTTCAGAGAGAGTTAATTTCAGAGAGAGTTAATTTCAGAGAGAGTTAATTTCAGTTATTTTCACTATTATATTCAGTATAGAATAATTTTATTTTATGTATCAAACATAATAGTATCGTACCTTCGTGTACATTCGAGTTAAATGTTGTTTACATTTTATATTTTTGTTTGCAATTTTTTTCAAATTATTGAATTGAATTGACTTGCAAATTAAGAAAGAGAGTGTTTATAGAGAGTTTATAGATTTAGAGAGATACTTGAAGTAATTTTGAAGTCAGTTTTGAAGTCATTTTTGAAGTCATTTTTTGAAGTCATTTTTTGAAGTCATTTTTTGAAGTCATTTTTTGAAGTCATTTTTTGAAGTCAGTTTTTAAGTCAGTTTTTGAAGTCAGAAGGTTGCGCCAAAAGGGACAACCGCCCCAGAGATTTATAGAAATACTTGATAAGAGTTAAAGTTAAACAGTTTAAGTTTCAAGATACTTGGCAAGCGTTCAAGCTAGACAGTTTATGTTTCAAGATACTTGACAAGCGTTAAAGTTAGACAGTTTAAGTTTCAAGATACTTGACAAGCGTTCAAGTTAGACAGTTTAAGTTTCAATATACTTGACAAGCGTTCAAGTTAGAGAGTTTAAGTTTCAAGATACTTGACAAGCGTTCAAGTTAGACAGTTTAAGTTTCAAGATACTTGACAAGCGTTCAAGTTAGACAGTTTAAGTTTCAAGATACTTGACAAGCGTTCAAGTCAAACAGTTTCAGAATTCTTGATAGAGTTCAAGTTAGTTTCAAGAATACTTGATAGAGTTTAAGTTAGTTTCAAGAATACTTGATAGAGTTCAAGTTAGTTTCAAGAATACTTGATAGAGTTCAAGTTAGTTTCAAGAATACTTGATAGAGTTCAAGTTAGTTTCAAGAATACTTGATAGAGTTCAAGTTAGTTTCAAGAATACTTGATAGAGTTCAAGTTAGTTTCAAGAATACTTGATAGAGTTCAAGTTAGTTTCAAGAATACTTGATAGAGTTCAAGTTAGTTTCAAGAATACTTGATAGAGTTCAAGTTAGTTTCAAGAATACTTGATAGAGTTCAAGTTAGTTTCAAGAATACTTGATAGAGTTCAAGTTAGTTTCAAGAATACTTGATAGAGTTCAAGTTAGTTTCAAGAATACTTGATAGAGTTCAAGTTAGTTTCAAGAATACTTGATAGAGTTCAAGTTAGTTTCAAGAATACTTGATAGAGTTCAAGTTAGTTTCAAGAATACTTGATAGAGTTCAAGTTAGTTTCAAGAATACTTGATAGAGTTCAAGTTAGTTTCAAGAATACTTGATAGAGTTCAAGTTAGTTTCAAGAATACTTGATAGAGTTCAAGTTAGTTTCAAGAATACTTGATAGAGTTCAAGTTAGTTTCAAGAATACTTGATAGAGTTCAAGTTAGTTTCAAGAATACTTGATAGAGTTCAAGTTAGTTTCAAGAATACTTGATAGAGTTCAAGTTAGTTTCAAGAATACTTGATAGAGTTCAAGTTAGTTTCAAGAATACTTGATAGAGTTCAAGTTACTTTCAGAATACTTGATAGAGTTCAAGTCAGACAGTTTTATGCCAAGTCAGTTTTATTCCAAGTCATTTTTATTTCGAGTCCCAAGTCATTTTTATTTCGAGTCCCAAGTCATTTTTATTTCGAGTCCCAAGTCATTTTTATTTCGAGTCCCAAGTCATTTTTATTTCGAGTCCCAAGTCATTTTTATTTCGAGTCCCAAGTCATTTTTATTTCGAGTCCCAAGTCATTTTTATTTCGAGTCCCAAGTATTTTTATTTCGAGTCCCAAGTCATTTTTATTTCGAGTCCCAAGTCATTTTTATTTCGAGTCCCAAGTCATTTTTATTTCGAGTCCCAAGTCATTTTTATTTCGAGTCCCAAGTCAGTTTTCAATGCAGTCAATTGAATTCAACTTTTACTTTGTAATTTAAGAGAATTTAATTTAAGAAACTGTAATTTAAGAATTTAATTCAACCTTTTTTTTTTGTTGTAAAAGAGAATTAAATTCAACCTGAATTGACCGGTTTGTGTCTTTAGGTTAAGTTTTTTTTTGTTTGTTTGTAAGAAGGAATTTGACCGATTTGTCTTTTCTTTTCATGCCATTATTGCGTATATAAATATATAAGTAAAATGACATATTTTATTGTTTGTAACCAAAACAGTTTTTACAATTGTTTGTAATGACTTTGATAATCATTGTAATGTATACGTGATAATAATAGTTGTGTAAGAATTAATTAATCGATCTTGTCCCAATGACTCCTTTTAAATTACTATGCTGAGGAACATACCATCCCTCCGTTTTGTTTCAACTCTTTTAATTTTTGTTCAAAGTAGTGTGACAAGCAATCTTAAAAAAAAAAGATGTAATTGTCAATTTCAGACTTATACCCCCTGCTTAGTCACTCAATTCCCCGAATGTCGTACTCCAAACTTTGTCTTTTTATTTTATTTTAACACCCCCAACCCCAGTTGAACCGTGTCAACCAGCGAAATGGTTCAACCATGGTTAATTCCTCTTTGGTACGATGGAACATAACCTCAATTTAGGTTGTTTTTTTTATATTACAGTATATGTTTAGTTCATTATAGTTTATAATTGATTTCTATTTTCAATTTTTATATTTTATTATATTTTTTTTTATTCGATGAATACTGAGTAATTGTTTTGGTCGAATTTAATTAATTGTGTGTCAAAATATCAAATAATTCAAATTCTATCAACATTCAACGAAAGAGTATGATTTTTCTACTTAACATGCAAAAATTATATATTAAACCTTTTTAATATTTTTTTTTTATTATATAAATAATTTTTAATGTAAAATTTACCTGAAATTATTAAAACAAAAGATTGTTCGAAATGCTTTCCTTCCCTTTCAATAACTTTTTTATTCTTGGCCGAAACTCATCTAAGGTTCGATTTACTTTTATTTTTAAGAGTATTATAAAATTATGTTTAGCTCATTAAAATGCATAATTGATTTATATTTTTAATTTGTATTCTTTTTTTTTTAATTCAATTATCGTACGGATACTTCTGGTCAAAGTTAATGGTTATATAGTTCATATATAGCTAGGAATGTTACTAGTCGAATTTAATTCCATCTTCAAAATCTAATTTTTAATACCGCTAGATTTACTTTCATTAATTGTAAGGTCCTCTAAGTTCGTTTTTTTTAATTACCTTATACGTGTAACTGATTAATTATGTAAAATCTATAATCCTAATTGAATTTTATTACTTTTGACACATATTCGAATTCATTTACCTTCCGTACCTCCATTCACTTTTGCATTAAAACTCGTATGCAAACATCATCATCATAATACATCATAATTATTGCTTACTATATATAAATTCTCGCTCATGCATTTATTAAGTTATTTTATCTGTTCCTTAAAGTATATATATATATATATATATATATATATATATATAATCCTAATCCACCAATGACCCCTAATGATCTAGTTCTTCACGGGATGAACAAATTACTCTCATATACTACACACTATTGTACCGACTCACTCATCTACAGATGCTTCTTACCAATATTTATAGATACATCTGCACACTGACGTATAATTTCAACTATTCAACTATAAATCCCCTTTCGCCTTTTTAACGTATCACCAACCACTACAATCTGTACCCAATAAACATAAATACACATTTGACCACAGGTCTATACATCATCCACTACGTAATTCGATTGTACCTACAACAGTCAATAAAAACGCATGTATGCACACTATATATACTATATATACAAACCTTATGCTAAAATCATTGGATATCACAATAAACTTTATTTAATTACGTGTAAATGCTAACTATGTAATTTAATCTTAATCATTTTTGCTTTCTAATATATCTTGCTCATGCATTTATTCAGTTAATTGAACAATCCTCTCGGCTATCTGTCCCTCGAAATTGTAAGATACACACTTTGTACCTAATACACATAAATACACACTTGACCACAGGTCTATACATCATCCATTACGTAATTCTATTTTTACCAACGCTAGTCAATAAAAATTAGTTTATAGATTGTACGATTTACGTTTTTCCCTTTTATCTACTCTATTCATTATGTACGTAATTTTTCCCACAGAAAAATAAAATTTTGTAAAAATTTTAACCATATCATTGTTTGTCTAACTTAATTGTTTGTCTAAAATTAAAGTTTTAATCTTTGAATTTTTTATATTTTGTAAGCAAGTGTCATTTTCAAGATTTGATACTCTGCATTGTACTCAACTACCCGAACTCGTTCTGTATAAAAGTTGTATTGTAAAAAAGAATGTCATCTAATATGAATTCGTTGGATGTTATTTTCTCAATTCTATTATATTGTATTAATACCATTTTAGAGGGGAAACACTGTAAAAATGAACAATGAATAATCCATATTCATTTTTACATAAGAAACCAAAATTGCCTAAGCGAGTTTTGGATAAAAATTTTATTTGTAGCTTCCTATTTTTGTTTGTGTCACAACCCTATGATCTACCGTTTCTGTGGTTTAGTCGTATCTATTTTCCATTTTTCATTGTTATAGAATTTATTATAATTAATTATGATTGTCTTCCATCTCACCCTCGACCCTAGATTATGCATACACATTGCATGTAACAGGATTGGAACCCGCAGTTGTACTTCTTAGTCATTGATACCCACTCTTTGTCTCTAATTCGTTCATGTAAATCTTCCTAATAATGATTTGTACTATACGTACAAATTCAATAACTATGACGTCACATTTTCCCGTCATTAATTTCCCTTCATTATATCTCTAGTATGCAATGTATGAAAATTCTTTATCATCATAATAAAAACTGTACACTCTATAGAAGTCATTATTTATATGTTATGTAGTATAAATATAACTATTATTCGACCATATCCCCGCCCCCATACGTCCATATTTTATCTTGATCATTATCCTATATAAATTTTATTAAATATTCATTTTTACTCGTGTCAATCTATGAAATGCAAAACTTCATGCCTTCGTTCGGAAACGCAAAAATACGTTCTCGTATTATTTTTTTCATTATTATTTTTTATTATATCACCTCCCGCATTGAACTCGAAAATGCTTAGTAAGTTATCAAATTCCGCTAACTGGCAGAATCGAACGCTTCAAAGAAAAAAAAGTCTCCTTTCGCTCGATTCGAATTTATAACTTTATCATGCGTTATGTTATATCATGTGTGTCATGTCTCATGTACTTGTGTTGTACTAATAACCAAATATAATAACCATATAGTATAACCATCTAGTATAACCATATAGTAACCATATAGTATAACCATATATTATAACCATATATAAATATATAAAAACACTAAGAATGGTAAACGACGTAATGTACTTTAATGAAACTGTAATTAATAATAACTTGTAATGTACTTCAATGAAACTGTAATTAAATGTAATGAATTAATATATAATGTAAGAATGTACTTTAATAGAACTGTAATGGACAATCATAAGCGAATGTGAAGTAATCCATAATTGTAATCGTAATTGTAATGAATCAAAATTAATAGGTATCAGTCGTGTACTTAATTTGTACTTATGTACTATTACGAAATGATATCGCCTTCAGAAATGAAGATTCGCAAAAATATACGATTAGTTTTTATTTTTATTTTTAATTTTTATTTGGAATCTTTCAAACATCTGATCATGTGTTTAAAGGGGGAAACTTAACCTTCAACTGTCTTCCCCAAACATTTAGGTTTATATTATACATGTATTTGTAAAATTACGGCACTTCATTGCGGCACTTCATTATAGCACTCATTACGACTCCTTTGTTAGCAGCCTCGCTGCGAGGAGGGGGCAGAGGCCCCTTGCCTCCTTAACTTTTTAGATTCCGGCCTGAGCCATGGTCGAAAGAGTCGAACCTCTACCCTTGTAAATTCAGAGCACTAACTGTAAATTTTTAAGAAGTAAATTAGAGTAAGAGAAACTTTTTATTTTTCCCCTTGAGTTGGGCTATCTTCAGAAGAACTTATTCAGTTAAGTCGATAAGTTATAAAAGAAAAATCGATAAGTTTAGTACCAAGAGAAAGTATCAGAGTATTATAGCAAGAGAAGAATTAATAATCGTCGACCCATAAAGCGAGAGAAAGAGACAACCCAAGCACCATAGAAGATATTGGCATAACAGTCTGGCGAGTCTGTAGCCAAGAGTTTAACAAGAGGCGACCGAAAAGAATTAGAATGTTATAGAAGAAATATCCGTTGCTGCCTCCTAACTAGAACCCCCGTCGATCCGAACCACCCCAGGGCCATAGACGGAAGAATTAACAGAGTGGCGACCCTATAGCCAGGATAAACACATAGAAGAAGCAAGAGTTTAAACATTTGGAGACCCTACTACCAAGTTTTTAAGAAGAAGATTTTAAGAAGAAGATTTAAGAAGAAGAATATTTTAAGAAGAAGAATATTTTAAGAAGAAGAATATTTTAAGAAGAAGAATATTTAAGAAGAAATTTTAAATGAAGAAGATTTTAAGAAGAAGATTTTAACAAGTGGCCACTCTTTGGCCAAGATAGAAATTACCCTGCATCAGGATAAACCAGTTGACCGGCGTGTCACGACTTCTAGTTCGTAACATCCACCCTTGACCGGTGTGTCACGACTCCAAGTTCTCCACGCCTAGTTTTCATCCAAGAAGAAGTAGCCAGCAAGACACGTCTTCAGGACACGTCTCTAAGGATTTCACCGTAGGAATCTTGTTAAGTACAGAGTTGTTTTTTTTAAGAAATTTATAAACATTTGAAAAGTCACTATTATTAAAAGTTAATAATGAGTATCAAACCAGAATTAACACAAAACACAGTGAACATTTCAGACACCAGTGATACATTTTTTTTTAGTGAAACTAATTTTCACAGAAGTTAAAAGTAACAGAAGTTAATTTCAAGAGAGTTAATTTCAAGAGAGTTAATTTCAAGAGAGTTAATTTCAGAGAGAGTTAATTTCAGAGAGAGTTAATTTCAGAGAGAGTTAATTTCAGAGAGAGTTAATTTCAGAGAGAGTTAATTTCAGAGAGAGTTAATTTCAGAGAGAGTTAATTTCAGAGAGAGTTAATTTCAGAGAGAGTTAATTTCAGTTATTTTCACTATTATATTCAGTATAGAATAATTTTATTTTATGTATCAAACATAATAGTATCGTACCTTCGTGTACATTCGAGTGAAATGTTGTTTACATTTTATATTTTTTGTTTGCAAATTTTTCAAATTATTGAATTGAATTGACTTGCAAATTAAGAAAGAGAGTGTTTATAGAGAGTTTATAGATTTAGAGAGATACTTGAAGTAATTTTGAAGTCATTTTTTGATGTCATTTTTTGAAGTCAATTTTTGAAGTCAGTTTTTGAAGTCAGAAGGTTGCGCCAAAAGGGACAACCGCCCAGAGATTTATAGAAATACTTGATAAGAGTTCAAGTTAGACAGTTTAAGTTTCAAGATACTTGAAAAGCGTTCAAGCTAGACACTTTCAGTTTCAAGATACTTGACAAGCGTTCAAGTTAGACAGTTTAAGTTTCAAGATACTTGACAAGCGTTCAAGTTAGACAGTTTAAGTTTCAAGATACTTGACAAGCGTTCAAGTTAGACAGTTTAAGTTTCAAGATACTTGACAAGCGTTCAAGTTACACAGTTTAAGTTTCAAGATACTTGACAAGCGTTCAAGTTAGACAGTTTAAGTTTCAAGATACTTGACAAGCTTTCAAGTTAGACAGTTTAAGTTTCAAGATATTTGTCAAGCGTTCAAGTCAGACAGTTTCAGAATACTTGATAGAGTTCAAGTTAGTTTCAAGAATACTTGATAGAGTTCAAGTTAGTTTCAAGAATACTTGATAGAGTTCAAGTTAGTTTCAAGAATACTTGATAGAGTTCAAGTTAGTTTCAAGAATACTTGATAGAGTTCAAGTTAGTTTCAAGAATACTTGATAGAGTTCAAGTTAGTTTCAAGAACACTTGATAGAGTTCAAGTTAGTTTCAAGAATACTTGATAGAGTTCAAGTTAGTTTCAAGAATACTTGATAGAGTTCAAGTTAGTTTCAAGAATACTTGATAGAGTTCAAGTTAGTTTCAAGAATACTTGATAGAGTTCAAGTTAGTTTCAAGAATACTTGATAGAGTTCAAGTTAGTTTCAAGAATACTTGATAGAGTTCAAGTTAGTTTCAAGAATACTTGATAGAGTTCAAGTTAGTTTCAAGAATACTTGATAGAGTTCAAGTTAGTTTCAAGAATACTTGATAGAGTTCAAGTTAGTTTCAAGAATACTTGATAGAGTTCAAGTTAGTTTCAAGAATACTTGATAGAGTTCAAGTTAGTTTCAAGAATACTTGATAGAGTTCAAGTTAGTTTCAAGAATACTTGATAGAGTTCAAGTTAGTTTCAAGAATACTTGATAGAGTTCAAGTTAGTTTCAAGAATACTTGATAGAGTTCAAGTTAGTTTCAAGAATACTTGATAGAGTTCAAGTTAGTTTCAAGAATACTTGATAGAGTTCAAGTTAGTTTCAAGAATACTTGATAGAGTTCAAGTTAGTTTCAAGAATACTTGATAGAGTTCAAGTTAGTTTCAAGAATACTTGATAGAGTTCAAGTTAGTTTCAAGAATACTTGATAGAGTTCAAGTTAGTTTCAAGAATACTTGATAGAGTTCAAGTTAGTTTCAAGAATACTTGATAGAGTTCAAGTTAGTTTCAAGAATACTTGATAGAGTTCAAGTTAGTTTCAAGAATACTTGATAGAGTTCAAGTTAGTTTCAAGAATACTTGATAGAGTTCAAGTTAGTTTCAAGAATACTTGATAGAGTTCAAGTTAGTTTCAGAATACTTGATAGAGTTCAAGTCAGACAGTTTTATGCCAAGTCAGTTTTATTCCAAGTCATTTTTATTTCGAGTCCCGTCATTTTTATTTCGAGTCCCAAGTCATTTTTATTTCGAGTCCCAAGTCATTTTTATTTCGAGTCCCAAGTCATTTTTATTTCGAGTCCCAAGTCATTTTTATTTCGAGTCCCAAGTCATTTTTATTTCGAGTCCCAAGTCATTTTTATTTCGAGTCCCAAGTCATTTTTATTTCGAGTCCCAAGTCATTTTTATTTCGAGTCCCAAGTCATTTTTATTTCGAGTCCCAAGTCATTTTTATTTCGAGTCCCAAGTCATTTTTATTTCGAGTCCCAAGTCAGTTTTCAATGCAGTCAATTGAATTCAACTTTTACTTTGTAATTTAAGAGAATTTAATTTAAGAAACTGTAATTTAAGAATTTAATTCAACCTTTTTTTTTGTTGTAAAAGAGAATTAAATTCAACCTGAATTGACAGGTTTGTGTCTTTAGGTTAAGTTTTTTTTTGTTTGTTGGTAAGAAGGAAATTGACCGATTTGTCTTTTCTTTTCATGCCATTATTGCGTATATAAATATATAAGTAAAATGACATATTTTATTGTTTGTAACCAAAACAGTTTTTACAATTGTTTGTAATGACTTTGATAATCATTGTAATGTATACGTGATAATAATAGTTGTGTAAGAATTAATTAATCGATCTTGTCCCAATGACTCCTTTTAAATTACTTTGCTGAGGAACATACCATCCCTCCGTTTTGTTTCAACTCTTTTAATTTTTGTTCAAAGTAGTGTGACAAGCAATCTTAAAAAAAAAAGATGTAATTGTCAATTTCAGACTTATACCCCCTGCTTAGTCACTCAATTCCCCCGAATGTCGTACTCCAAACTTTGTCTTTTTATTTTATTTTAACACCCCCAACCCCAGTTGAACCGTGTCCACCAGCGAAATGGTTCAACCATGGTTAATTCCTCTTTGGTACGATGGAACATAACCTCAATTTAGGTTGTTGTTTTTTATATTACAGTATATGTTTAGTTCATTATAGTTTATAATTGATTTCTATTTTCAATTTTTATATTTTTTATATTTTTTTTTATTCGATGAATACTGAGTAATTGTTTTGGTCGAATTTAATTAAATGTGTGTCAAAATATCAAATAATTCAAATTCTATCAACATTCAACGAAAGAGTATGATTTTTCTACTTAACATGCAAAAATTATATATTAAACCTTTTTAATATTTTTTTTTATTATATAAAAATAATTTTTAGTGTAAAATTTACCTGAAATTATTAAAACAAAAGATTGTTCGAAATGCTTTCCTTCCCTTTCAATAACTTTTTTATTCTTGGCCGAAACTCATCTAAGGTTCGATTTACTTTTATTTTTAAGAGTATTATAAAATTATGTTTAGCTCATTAAAATGCATAATTGATTTATATTTTTAATTTGTATTCTTTTTTTTTTTAATTCAATTATCGTACGGATACTTCTGGTCAAGTTAATGGTTATATAGTTCATATATAGCTAGGAATGTTACTAGTCGAATTTAATTCCATCTTCAAAATTTAATTTTTAATACCGCTAGATTTACTTTCATTAATTGTAAGGTCCTCTAAGTTCGTTTTTTTAATTACCTTATACGTGTAACTGATTAATTATGTAAAATCTATAATCCTAATTGAATTTTATTACTTTTGACACATATTCGAATTCATTTACCTTCCGTACCTCCATTCACTTTTGCATTAAAACTCGTATGCAAACATCATCATCATAATACATCATAATTATTGCTTACTATATATAAATTCTCGCTCATGCATTTATTAAGTTATTTTATCTGTTCCTTAAAGTATATATATATATATATATATATAAATATATAATCCTAATCCACCAATGACCCCTAATGATCTAGTTCTTCACGGGATGAACAAATTACTCTCATATACTACACACTATTGTACCGACTCACTCATCTACAGATGCTTCTTACCAATATTTATAGATACATCTGCACACTGACGTATAATTTCAACTATTCAACTATAAATCCCCTTTCGCCTTTTTAACGTATCACCAACCACTACAATCTGTACCCAATAAACATAAATACACATTTGACCACAGGTCTATACATCATCCACTACGTAATTCGATTGTACCTACAACAGTCAATAAAAACGCATGTATGCACACTATATATACTATATATACAAACCTTATGCTAAAATCATTGGATATCACAATAAACTTTATTTAATTACGTGTAAATGCTAACTATGTAATTTAATCTTAATCATTTTTGCTTTCTAATATATCTTGCTCATGCATTTATTCAGTTAATTGAACAATCCTCTCGGCTATCTGTCCCTCGAAATTGTAGATACACACTTTGTACCTAATACACATAAATACACACTTGACCACAGGTCTATACATCATCCATTACGTAATTCTATTTTTACCAACGCTAGTCAATAAAAATTAGTTTATAGATTGTACGATTTACGTTTTTCCCTTTTATCTACTCTATTCATTATGTACGTAATTTTTCCCACAGAAAAATAAAATTTTGTAAAAATTTTAACCATATCATTGTTTGTCTAACTTAATTGTTTGTCTAAAATTAAAGTTTTAATCTTTGAATTTTTTATATTTTGTAAGCAAGTGTCATTTTCAAGATTTGATACTCTGCATTGTACTCAACTACCCGAACTCGTTCTGTATAAAAGTTGTATTGTAAAAAAGAATGTCATCTAATATGAATTCGTTGGATGTTATTTTCTCAATTCTATTATATTGTATTAATACCATTTTAGAGGGGAAACACTGTAAAAATGAACAATGAATAATCCATATTCATTTTTACATAAGAAACCAAAATTGCCTAAGCGAGTTTTGGATAAAAATTTTATTTGTAGCTTCCTATTTTTGTTTGTGTCACAACCCTATGATCTACCGTTTCTGTGGTTTAGTCGTATCTATTTTCCATTTTTCATTGTTATAGAATTTATTATAATTAATTATGATTGTCTTCCATCTCACCCTCGACCCTAGATTATGCATACACATTGCATGTAACAGGATTGGAACCCGCAGTTGTACTTCTTAGTCATTGATACCCACTCTTTGTCTCTAATTCGTTCATGTAAATCTTCCTAATAATGATTTGTACTATACGTACAAATTCAATAACTATGACGTCACATTTTCCCGTCATTAATTTCCCTTCATTATATCTCTAGTATGCAATGTATGAAAATTCTTTATCATCATAATAAAAACTGTACACTCTATAGAAGTCATTATTTATATGTTATGTAGTATAAATATAACTATTATTCGACCATATCCCCGCCCCCATACGTCCATATTTTATCTTGATCATTATCCTATATAAATTTTATTAAATATTCATTTTTACTCGTGTCAATCTATGAAATGCAAAACTTCATGCCTTCGTTCGGAAACGCAAAAATACGTTCTCGTATTATTTTTTTCATTATTATTTTTTATTATATCACCTCCCGCATTGAACTCGAAAATGCTTAGTAAGTTATCAAATTCCGCTAACTGGCAAATCGAACGCTTCAAAGATAAAAAAAGTCTCTTTCGCTCGATTCGAATTTATAACTTTATCATGCGTTATGTTATATCATGTGTGTCATGTCTCATGTACTTGTGTTGTACTAATAACCAAATATAATAACCATATAGTATAACCATCTAGTATAATATAGTATAACCATATAGTATAACCATATAGTATAACCATATATAAATATATAAAAACACTAAGAATGGTAAACGACGTAATGTACTTTAATGAAACTGTAATTAATAATAACTTGTAATGTACTTCAATGAAACTGTAATTAAATGTAATGAATTAATATATAATGTAAGAATGTACTTTAATAGAACTGTAATGGACAATCATAAGCGAATGTGAAGTAATCCATAATTGTAATCGTAATTGTAATGAATCAAAATTAATAGGTATCAGTCGTGTACTTAATTTGTACTTATGTACTATTACGAAATGATATCGCCTTCAGAAATGAAGATTCGCAAAAATATACGATTAGTTTTTATTTTTATTTTTAATTTTTTTTGGAATCTTTCAAACATCTGATCATGTGTTTAAAGGGGGAAACTTAACCTTCAACTGTCTTCCCCCAAACATTTAGGTTTATATTATACATGTATTTGTAAAATTACGGCACTTCATTGCGGCACTTCATTATAGCACTCATTACGACTCCTTTGTTAGCAGCCTCGCTGCGAGGAGGGGGCAGAGGCCCCTTGCCTCCTTAACTTTTTAGATTCCGGCCTGAGCCATGGTCGAAAGAGTCGAACCTCTACCCTTGTAAATTCAGAGCACTAACTGTAAATTTTTAAGAAGTAAATTAGAGTAAGAGAAACTTTTTATTTTTCCCCTTGAGTTGGGCTATCTTCAGAAGAACTTATTCAGTTAAGTCGATAAGTTATAAAAGAAAAATCGATAAGTTTAGTACCAAGAGAAAGTATCAGAGTATTATAGCAAGAGAAGAATTAATAATCGTCGACCCATAAAGCGAGAGAAAGAGACAACCCAAGCACCATAGAAGATATTGGCATAACAGTCTGGCGAGTCTGTAGCCAAGAGTTTAACAAGAGGCGACCGAAAAGAATTAGAATGTTATAGAAGAAATATCCGTTGCTGCCTCCTAACTAGAACCCCCGTCGATCCGAACCACCCCAGGGCCATAGACGGAAGAATTAACAGAGTGGCGACCCTATAGCCAGGATAAACACATAGAAGAAGCAAGAGTTTAAACATTTGGAGACCCTACTACCAAGTTTTTAAGAAGAAGATTTTAAGAAGAAGATTTTAAGAAGAAGAATATTTTAAGAAGAAGAATATTTTAAGAAGAAGAATATTTTAAGAAGAAGAATATTTTAAGAAGAATATTTTAAGAGAAGAAATTTTAAGAAGAAGATTTTAACAAGTGGCCACTCTTTGGCCAAGATAGAAATTACCCTGCATCAGGATAAAACCAGTTGACCGGCGTGTCACGACTTCTAGTTCGTAACATCCACCCTTGAACCGGTGTGTCACGACTCCAAGTTCTCCACGCCTAGTTTTCATCCAAGAAGAAGTAGCCAGCAAGACACGTCTTCAGGACACGTCTCTAAGGATTTCACCGTAGGAATCTTGTTAAGTACAGAGTTGTTTTTTTTAAGAAATTTATAAACATTTGAAAAGTCACTATTATTAACAGTTAATAATGAGTATCAAACCAGAATTAACACAAAACACAGTGAACATTTCAGACACCAGTGATACATTTTTTTTAGTGAAACTAATTTTCACAGAAGTTAAAAGTAACAGAAGTTAATTTCAAGAGAGTTAATTTCAAGAGAGTTAATTTCAAGAGAGTTAATTTCAGAGAGTTAATTTCAGAGAGAGTTAATTTCAGAGAGAGTTAATTTAGAGAGAGTTAATTTAGAGAGAGTTAATTTCAGAGAGAGTTAATTTCAGAGAGAGTTAATTTCAGAGAGAGTTAATTTCAGAGAGAGTTAATTTCAGAGAGAGTTAATTTCAGAGAGAGTTAATTTCAGAGAGAGTTAATTTCAGAGAGAGTTAATTTCAGTTATTTTCACTATTATATTCAGTATAGAATAATTTTATTTTATGTATCAAACATAATAGTATCGTACCTTCGTGTACATTCGAGTGAAATGTTGTTTACATTTTATATTTTTGTTTGCAAATTTTTTCAAATTATTGAATTGAATTGACGTGCAAATTAAGAAAGAGAGTGTTTATAGAGAGTTTATAGATTTAGAGAGATACTTGAAGTAATTTTGAAGTCATTTTTTGATGTCATTTTTTGAAGTCAATTTTTGAAGTCAGTTTTTGAAGTCAGAAGGTTGCGCCAAAAGGGACAACCGCCCAGAGACTTATAGAAATACTTGATAAGAGTTCAAGTTAGACAGTTTAAGTTTCAAGATACTTGACAAGCGTTCAAGCTAGACACTTTCAGTTTCAAGATACTTGACAAGCGTTCAAGTTAGACAGTTTAAGTTTCAAGATACTTGACAAGCGTTCAAGTTAGACAGTTTAAGTTTCAAGATACTTGACAAGCGTTCAAGTTAGACAGTTTAAGTTTCAAGATACTTGACAAGCGTTCAAGTTAGACAGTTTAAGTTTCAAGATACTTGACAAGCGTTCAAGTTAGAGAGTTTAAGTTTCAAGATACTTGACAAGCTTTCAAGTTAGACAGTTTAAGTTTCAAGATATTTGTCAAGCGTTCAAGTCAGACAGTTTCAGAATACTTGATAGAGTTCAAGTTAGTTTCAAGAATACTTGATAGAGTTCAAGTTAGTTTCAAGAATACTTGATAGAGTTCAAGTTAGTTTCAAGAATACTTGATAGAGTTCAAGTTAGTTTCAAGAATACTTGATAGAGTTCAAGTTAGTTTCAAGAATACTTGATAGAGTTCAAGTTAGTTTCAAGAACACTTGATAGAGTTCAAGTTAGTTTCAAGAATACTTGATAGAGTTCAAGTTAGTTTCAAGAATACTTGATAGAGTTGAAGTTAGTTTCAAGAATACTTGATAGAGTTCAAGTTAGTTTCAAGAATACTTGATAGAGTTCAAGTTAGTTTCAAGAATACTTGATAGAGTTCAAGTTAGTTTCAAGAATACTTGATAGAGTTCAAGTTAGTTTCAAGAATACTTGATAGAGTTCAAGTTAGTTTCAAGAATACTTGATAGAGTTCAAGTTAGTTTCAAGAATACTTGATAGAGTTCAAGTTAGTTTCAAGAATACTTGATAGTGTTCAAGTTAGTTTCAAGAATACTTGATAGTGTTCAAGTTAGTTTCAAGAATACTTGATAGAGTTCAAATTAGTTTCAAGAATACTTGATAGAGTTCAAGTTAGTTTCAAGAATACTTGATAGAGTTCAAGTTAGTTTCAAGAATACTTGATAGAGTTCAAGTTAGTTCAAAGAATACTTGATAGAGTTCAAGTTAGTTTCAAGAATACTTGATAGAGTTCAAGTTAGTTTCAAGAATAATTGATAGTGTTGAAGTTAGTTTCAAGAATACTTGATAGAGTTCAAGTTAGTTTCAGAATACTTGATAGAGTTCAAGTCAGACAGTTTTATGCCAAGTCAGTTTTATTCCAAGACATTTTTATTTCTAGTCCCAAGTCATTTTTATTTCGAGTCCCAAGTCATTTTTATTTCGAGTCCCAAGTCATTTCTATTTCGAGTCCCAAGTCATTTCTATTTCGAGTCCCGTCATTTTTATTTCGATTCCCGAGTCATTTTTATTTCGATTCCCAAGTAATTTTTATTTCGAGTCCCAAGTCATTTTTATTTCGAGTCCCAAGTCATTTTTATTTCGAGTCCCAAGTCATTTTTATTTCGAGTCCCAAGTCATTTTTATTTCGAGTCCCAAGTCATTTTTATTTCGAGTCCCAAGTCATTTTTATTTCGATTCCCAAGTCATTTTTATTTCGATTCCCAAGTCATTTTTATTTCGATTCCCAAGTCATTTTTATTTCGAGTCCCAAGTCATTTTTATTTCGAGTCCCAAGTCATTTTTATTTCGAGTCCCAAGTAATTTTTATTTCGAGTCCCAAGTCATTTTTATTTCGAGTCCCAAGTCATTTTTATTTCGAGTCCCAAGTCATTTTATTTCGAGTCCCAAGTCATTTTATTTCGAGTCCCAAGTAATTTTTATTTCGAGTCCCAAGTCATTTTTATTTCGAGTCCCAAGTCATTTTTATTTCGAGTCCCAAGTCATTTTTATTTCGAGTCCCAAGTCATTTTTATTTCGAGTCCCAAGTCATTTTATTTCGAGTCCCAAGTCATTTTTATTTCGAGTCCCAAGTCATTTTTATTCGATTCCCAAGTCATTTTTATTTCGATTCCCAAGTCATTTTTATTTCGATTCCCGTCATTTTATTTCGAGTCCCAAGTCATTTTTATTTCGAGTCCCAAGTCATTTTTATTTCGAGTCCCAAGTCATTTTTATTTCGAGTCCCAAGTCATTTTTATTTCGAGTCCCAAGTCATTTTTATTTCGAGTCCCAAGTCATTTCTATTTCGAGTCCCAAGACATTTTTATTTCGAGTCCCAAGTCATTTTTTTTTTATTTCGAGTCCCAAGTCATTTTTATTTCGAGTCCCAAGTCATTTTTATTTCGAGTCCCAAGTCATTTTTATTTCGATTCCCAAGTCATTTTTATTTCGATTCCCAAGTCATTTTTATTTCGATTCCCAAGTCATTTTTATTTCGATTCCCGTCATTTTTATTTCGAGTCCCAAGTCATTTTTATTTCGAGTCCCAAGTCATTTTTATTTCGAGTCCCAAGAGATTTTTATTTCGAGTCCCAAGTCATTTTTATTTCGAGTCCCAGGTCATTTTTATTTCGAGTCCCAGGTCATTTTATTTCGAGTCCCAGGTCATTTTTATTTCGAGTCCCAGGTCATTTTTTTCGAGTCCCAGGTCATTTTTATTTCGAGTCCCAGGTCTTTTTATTTCGAGTCCCAGGTCATTATTATTTCGAGTCCAAGGTCATTTTATTTCGAGTCCCAGGTCATTTTTATTTCGAGTCACAAGTCATTTTATTTCGAGTCCCAAGTCATTTTTATTTCGAGTCTCAAGTCATTTTTATTTCGAGTCCGAAGTCATTTTTATTTCGAGTCCCAAGTCAGTTTTATTTCGAGTCCCAAGTCATTTTTATTTCGAGTCCCAAGTCATTTTTATTTCGAGTCCCAAGTCATTTTTATTTCGATTCCCAAGTCATTTTTATTTCGAGTCCCGTCATTTTTATTTCGAGTCCCAAGTCATTTTTATTTCGAGTCCCAAGTCATTTTTATTTCGAGTCCCAAGTCATTTTTATTTCGATTCCCGTCATTTATTTCGAGTCCCGTCATTTTTATTTCGAGTCCCAAGTCTTTTTATTTCGAGTCCCAAGTCATATTTTTTCGATCCGAGTCCCAGGTCATTTTTATTTCGAGTCCCAGGTCATTTTTATTTCGATTCCCAGGTCATTTTTATTTCGATTCCTAAGTCATTTTTATTTCGAGTCCCAGGTCATTTTATTTCGAGTCCAAGGTCATTTTTTATTTCGAGTCCCAGGTCATTTTTTATTTCGAGTCCCAAGTCATTTTTATTTCGAGTCCCAAGTCATTTTTATTTCGAGTCCCAAGTCATTTTTATTTTCGAGTCCCAAGTCATTTTTATTTCGAGTCCCAAGTCATTTTTATTTCGAGTCCCAAGTCATTTTTATTTCGAGTCCCAAGTCAGTTTTATTTCGAGTCCCAAGTCAGTTTTTCTTTCGAGTCCCAAGTCATTTTTATTTCGAGTCCCAAGTCATTTTTATTTCGAGTCCCAAGTCAGTTTTATTTCGAGTCCCAAGTCAGTTTTATTTCGAGTCCCAACTCAGTTTTATTTCGTCCCAAGTCTCATTTTTATTTCGAGTCCCAAGTCATTTTATTTCGAGTCCCAAGTCATTTTATTTCGAGTCCCAAGTCATTTTTATTTCGAGTCCCAAGTCATTTTATTTCGAGTCCCAAGTCATTTCTATTTCGAGTCCCAAGACATTTTTATTTCGAGTCCCAAGTCATTTTTTTTTTTATTTCGAGTCCCAAGTCATTTTTTTTTTCGAGTCCCAAGTCATTTTTATTTCGAGTCCCAAGTCATTTTTATTTCGATTCCCAAGTCATTTTTATTTCGATTCCCAAGTCATTTTTATTTCGATTCCCAAGTCATTTTTATTTCGATTCCCAAGTCATTTTTATTTCGAGTCCCAAGTCATTTTTATTTCGAGTCCCAAGTCATTTTTATTTCGAGTCCCAAGAGATTTTTATTTCGAGTCCCAAGTCATTTTTATTTCGAGTCCCAGGTCATTTTTATTTCGAGTCCCAGGTCATTTTTATTTCGAGTCCCAGGTCATTTTTATTTCGAGTCCCAGGTCATTTTTATTTCGAGTCCCAGGTCATTTTTATTTCGAGTCCCAGGTCATTATTATTTCGAGTCCAAGGTCATTTTTATTTCGAGTCCCAGGTCATTTTTATTTCGAGTCACAAGTCATTTTTATTTCGAGTCCCAAGTCATTTTTATTTCGAGTCTCAAGTCATTTTTATTTCGAGTCCGAAGTCATTTTTATTTCGAGTCCCAAGTCAGTTTTATTTCGAGTCCCAAGTCATTTTTATTTCGAGTCCCAAGTCATTTTTATTTCGAGTCCCAAGTCATTTTTATTTCGATTCCCAAGTCATTTTTATTTCGAGTCCCGTCATTTTTATTTCGAGTCCCAAGTCATTTTTATTTCGAGTCCCAAGTCATTTTTATTTCGAGTCCCAAGTCATTTTTATTTCGATTCCCGTCATTTTATTTCGAGTCCCGTCATTTTTATTTCGAGTCCCAAGTCATTTTTATTTCGAGTCCCAAGTCATTTTTATTTCGAGTCCCAAGTCATTTTTATTTCGAGTCCCAAGTCATTTCTATTTCGAGTCCCAGTCATTTTTATTTCGAGTCCCAAGTCATTTTTATTTCGAGTCCCAAGTCATTTTTATTTCGAGTCCCAAGTCATTTTTATTTCGAGTCCCAAGTCATTTTTATTTCGAGTCCCAAGTCATTTTTATTTCGATTCCCAAGTCATTTTTATTTCGATTCCCGTCATTTTTATTTCGATTCCCAAGTCATTTTTATTTCGAGTCCCAAGTCATTTTTATTTCGAGTCCCAAGTCATTTTTATTTCGAGTCCCAAGTCATTTTTATTTCGAGTCCCAAGTCATTTTTATTTCGAGTCCCAAGTCATTTTTATTTCGAGTCCCAAGTCATATTTTTTTCGAGTCCCAGGTCATTTTTATTTCGAGTCCCAGGTCATTTTTATTTCGATTCCCAGGTCATTTTTATTTCGATTCCTAAGTCATTTTTATTTCGAGTCCCAGGTCATTTTTATTTCGAGTCCAAGGTCATTTTTATTTCGAGTCCCAGGTCATTTTTATTTCGAGTCCCAAGTCATTTTTATTTCGAGTCCCAAGTCATTTTTATTTCGAGTCCCAAGTCATTTTTATTTCGAGTCCCAAGTCATTTTTATTTCGAGTCCCAAGTCATTTTTATTTCGAGTCCCAAGTCATTTTTATTTCGAGTCCCAAGTCAGTTTTATTTCGAGTCCCAAGTCAGTTTTCTTTCGAGTCCCAAGTCATTTTTATTTCGAGTCCCAAGTCATTTTTATTTCGAGTCCCAAGTCAGTTTTATTTCGAGTCCGAAGTCGTTTTATTCGAGTCCCAAGTCATTTTTATTTCGAGTCCCAAGTCATATTTTTTCGAGTCCCAGTCATTTTTATTTCGAGTCCCAGGTCATTTTTATTTCGATTCCCAGGTCATTTTTATTTCGATTCCTAAGTCATTTTTATTTCGAGTCCCAGGTCATTTTTATTTCGAGTCCAAGGTCATTTTTATTTCGAGTCCCAGGTCATTTTTATTTCGAGTCCCAAGTCATTTTTATTTCGAGTCCCAAGTCATTTTTATTTCGAGTCCCAAGTCATTTTTATTTCGAGTCCCAAGTCATTTTTATTTCGAGTCCCAAGTCATTTTTATTTCGAGTCCCAAGTCATTTTATTTCGAGTCCCAAGTCAGTTTATTTCGAGTCCCAAGTCAGTTTTCTTCGAGTCCCAAGTCATTTTTATTTCGAGTCCCAAGTCAGTTTTATTTCGAGTCCCAAGTCAGTTTTATTTCGAGTCCCAAGTCAGTTTTATTTCGAGTCCCAACTCAGTTTTATTTCGAGTCCCAAGTCATTTTTATTTCGAGTCCCAAGTCATTTTTATTTCGAGTCCCAAGTCATTTTTATTTCGAGTCCCAAGTCATTTTTATTTCGAGATCCCAAGTCATTTTTATTCGAGTCCCAAGTCATTTCTATTTCGAGTCCCAAGACATTTTTATTTCGAGTCCCAAGTCATTTTTTTTTTATTTCGAGTCCCAAGTCATTTTTATTTCGAGTCCCAAGTCATTTTTATTTCGAGTCCCAAGTCATTTTTATTTCGATTCCCAAGTCATTTTTATTTCGATTCCCAAGTCATTTTTATTTCGATTCCCAGTCATTTTTATTTCGATTCCCAAGTCATTTTTATTTCGAGTCCCAAGTCATTTTTATTTCGAGTCCCAAGTCATTTTTATTTCGAGTCCCAAGAGATTTTTATTTCGAGTCCCAAGTCATTTTTATTTCGAGTCCCAGGTCATTTTTATTTCGAGTCCCAGGTCATTTTTATTTCGAGTCCAGGTCATTTTTATTTCGAGTCCCAGGTCATTTTTATTTCGAGTCCCAGGTCATTTTTATTTCGAGTCCCAGGTCATTATTATTTCGAGTCCAAGGTCATTTTTATTTCGAGTCCCAGGTCATTTTTATTTCGAGTCACAAGTCATTTTTATTCGAGTCCCAAGTCATTTTATTTCGAGTCTCAAGTCATTTTTATTTCGAGTCCGAAGTCATTTTTATTTCGAGTCCCAAGTCAGTTTTATTTCGAGTCCCAAGTCAGTTTTATTTCGAGTCCCAAGTCATTTTTATTTCGAGTCCCAAGTCATTTTTATTTCGAGTCCCAAGTCATTTTTATTTCGAGTCCCAAGTCATTTTTATTTCGAGTCCCGTCATTTTTATTTCGAGTCCCAAGTCATTTTTATTTCGAGTCCCAAGTCATTTTTATTTCGAGTCCCAAGTCATTTTTATTCGATTCCCGTCATTTTATTTCGAGTCCCGTCATTTTTATTCGAGTCCCAAGTCATTTTTATTTCGAGTCCCAAGTCATTTTATTTCGAGTCCAAGTCATTTTTATTTCGAGTCCCAAGTCATTTTTATTTCGAGTCCCAAGTCATTTTTATTTCGAGTCCGAAGTCATTTTATTTCGAGTCCCAAGTCATTTTTATTTCGAGTCCCAAGTCATATTTTTTTCGAGTCCCAGGTCATTTTTATTTCGAGTCCCAGGTCATTTTTATTTCGATTCCCAGGTCATTTTTATTTCGATTCCTAAGTCATTTTTATTTCGAGTCCCAGGTCATTTTTATTTCGAGTCCAAGGTCATTTTTATTTCGAGTCCCAGGTCATTTTTATTTCGAGTCCCAAGTCATTTTTATTTCGAGTCCCAAGTCATTTTTATTTCGAGTCCCAAGTCATTTTTATTTCGAGTCCCAAGTCATTTTTATTTCGAGTCCCAAGTCATTTTTATTTCGAGTCCCAAGTCATTTTTATTTCGAGTCCCAAGTCAGTTTTATTTCGAGTCCCAAGTCAGTTTTCTTTCGAGTCCCAAGTCATTTTTATTTCGAGTCCCAAGTCATTTTTATTTCGAGTCCCAAGTCAGTTTTATTTCGAGTCCCAAGTCAGTTTTATTTCGAGTCCCAACTCAGTTTTATTTCGAGTCCCAAGTCATTTTTATTTCGAGTCCCAAGTCATTTTTATTTCGAGTCCCAAGTCATTTTTATTTCGAGTCCCAAGTCATTTTTATTTCGAGTCCCAAGTCATTTTTATTTCGAGTCCCAAGTCATTTTTATTTCGAGTCCCAAGTCATTTTTATTTCGAGTCCCAAGTCATTTTTATTTCGAGTCCCAAGTCAGTTTTCAATGCAGTCAATTGAATTCAACTTTTACTTTGTAATTTAAGAGAATTTAATTTAAGAAACTGTAATTTAAGAATTTAATTCAACCTTTTTTTTGTTGTAAAAGAGAATTAAATTCAACCTTAACTGACCGGTTTGTGTCTTTAGGTTAAGTTTTTTTTTGTTTGTTTGTAAGAAGGAAATTGACCGATTTGTCTTTTCTTTTCATGCCATTATTGCGTATATAAATATATAAGTAAAATGACATATTTTATTCTTTGTAACCAAAACAGTTTTTACAATTGTTTGTAATGACTTTGATAAATAATCATTGTAATGTATACGTGATAATAACAGTTGTGTAAGAATTAATTAATCGATCTTGTCCCAATGACTCCTTTTAAATTACTATGCTGAGGAACATACCGTCCCTCCGTTTTGTTTCAACTCTTTTAATTTTTGTTCAAAGTAGTGTGACAAGCAATCTTAAAAAAAAAGATGTAATTGTCAATTTCAGACTTATACCCCCTGCTTAGTCACTCAATTCCCCCGAATGTCGTGCTCCAAACTTTGTCTTTTTATTTTATTTTAACACCCCCAACCCCAGTTGAACCGTGTCAACCAGAGAAATGGTTCAACCATGGTTAATTCCTCTTTGGTACGATGGAACATAACCTCAATTTAGGTTAAGTTTTTTTTATATTACAGTATATGTTTAGTTCATTATAGTTTATAATTGATTTCTATTTTCAATTTTTATATTTTTTTTATTTTTTTTTATTCGATGAATACTGAGTAATTGTGTTGGTCGAATTTAATTAATTGTGGGTCAAAATATCAAATAATTCAAATTCTATCAACATTCAACGAAAGAGTATGATTTTTCTACTTAACATGCAAAAATTATATATTAAACCTTTTTAATATTTTTTTTTTATTATATAAAAAATAATTTTTAATGTAAAATTTACCTGAAATTATTAAAACAAAAGATTGTTCGAAATGCTTTCCTTCCATTTCAATAACTTTTTTATTCTTGGCCGAAACTCATCTAAGGTTCGATTTACTTTTATTTTTAAGAGTATTATAAAATTATGTTTAGCTCATTAAAGTGCATAATTGATTTATATTTTTAATTTGTATTCTTTTTTTTTAATTCAATTATCGTACCGATACTTCTGGTCAATGTTAATGGTTATATAGTTCATATATAGCTAGGAATGTTACTAGTCGAATTTAATTCCATCTTCAAAATCTAATTTTTAATACCGCTAGATTTACTTTCATTAATTGTAAGGTCCTCTAAGTTCGTTTTTTTTAATTACCTTATACGTGTAACTGATTAATTATGTAAAATCTATAATCCTAATTGAATTTTATTACTTTTGACACATATTCGAATTCATTTACCTTCCGTACCTCCATTCACTTTTGCATTAAAACTCGTATGCAAACATCATCATCATAGTTATTGCAACTATATATAAATTCTCGCTCATGCATTTATTAAGTTATTTTATCTGTTCCTTAAAGTATATATATATATATATAATATATATATATAATATATATATATATATATATATATATATTAGGGTGATTCAAATATGGGGGTAAAAATTTTTTTTTATATTTTAATGTGTTCAACCCTTTAAATGGTTCATTTCAGCATAAAAACAACTATCCTAAAATATTTTAGCAAATTTTAATTTTTAGGGGTTGCTACCAGCAATTAAAAATTGACAGAACGACTCAAATTGTCAAATTTTTCCACACCACCCAGGGGTACAGTACAAGGCGCATTGCTTTTTTTAATGTGGAAAGCTCCCCCGTAGGTCCTACCATAACCACAAGCATGCATAATTAAACTAGCATGATATTTGAGACATTAGCTGTCCTTACTTCATCAATATTTCTTTCTTTCTATCAGGGTAAACAGCCTGTAGTTTTTCACTACTTGTAGCAAGAATTGTTTTTGATCTTCGTCATGTCTTAGTATTTTATTATATTCATCCATTAATTTTACTCCTCTTTCCGCTATATTATTCACGACTTTCCACTGTTTGATAGATTTCTTAGCGGAGTTATACTCTTCATCATTATGCCATTTTTTAGCATCTTTGAGTAAAAATTTTGAACTAAATTCTGTTATTGTAAAGAATCTTTGAGTATTTGATGTGGCAAAATCTTCTAATTTATTCGTTGGAATAAGTGCAGGATCTAGAAAAGCCCGTTTTGCAGGAAGAGTTTCTGTTGTATTTTGCAAGGCCTTTACAATTTTGTTTTTCGTTTCAGTAGGCACTTGATCATCATAAAAGGACAAGGCTACCAGTTCTTATGATAGGTACCAGAGGTGACCTAACAGTTTTTTAATAGCAACAAATGCAATTGTGTCATTTATTTGTTTGTAGACTACAAGATTCTGTAATAATTCGAGATCAAGACGAGGAGCACTAGATGGCACAGGAGCTGTAAACCATGCCTTTACATATAACCGAGTAGCAAATAGACAGATGTCTTTTAGTCCTTTTTTGTCTTTTACTGTAATTTTGAACTGAGATTTGAACATAAAAGTTTTTAATGAATATGTAATTTTGGCCATCCACCAAGCCCGATGAAGTCCCGCTGGATGTTTAAATTTGATTTCACCTTTGTTCACCTCCCCAAAAAATAATTGTTAACTGCAATAGTTGTAGGTAATCGTCTTTTGGTTGGAATGTATCTCGTTGATTTGCTGCAAATATAATTATGTCATCTTTGATGTCATGAATATTTTCATAGATATCTGGATCTGATAATGTTGTTTCGTAGTCCTCCTTATTAATGCTTGACCATTTTTCTCTGAACTTCTTAAAAAGGACTATATCTGGGCCAGAAGATGGTGATAAAGACTTTCAAACAACAACTTCCAGCATAATTTCAAATATTTGGTGTCGACATGCCAGCCACAATAAATCGTTGTCGAATTTTTGTTCTAGAAGAATAGCTGCACCATTTCTAGGACCAATATTGGCTGCCGTTGTATCGAAACACACGCATTTTATTTGTTCGCAGATGCCCCATTCAAGCGATGTCTGATTGTTTGCATTAAAATTAGAGACGCATTTCTGTCACTCAATTTTGCAACATCAAGACTTCCTAATAATTAATTTATCATCAAACAATTTTCTACGTTTGCCTACCTTACTTTTCCATGTTGAAGGTTGTGCAGCACAGAAACCAGATTCATCACTTTTACTCTCCTCTGATTCTGATTCTGATGATGTACTGGTGAGTATGACAGCCTCTTCATTCTTCTTTCTTTTGATCTCTTCTTCTGCTTTCCTCTTTTCATAACGTTGTTGCTTTTCTGCTGCTCTTTGCTCGTTTTTAGCAACAGCCTTATCAATGGTACCCATTTTTCCATGACGTCTTTTCTCACGTTGCATTTTCAGAATTTCTTATCATCTTCTATTTTTATAAGCTGCATAGCATTCTCATGCGCAATGTCAAATAAGTTTTCCAGTTTATCTTTCCATTTTTCTTCTTTATTATTTAAGTTTTGTGATCTTTTCAATTTGTTTGCTTTGTTTTCTTAAGCAGCTGCCATTCCTTTAGTATTCCTTGAATTTTATCTACTACATGTATTCTTTGTTTGCTGGTATTCCTGCTTTTTTCCAAACTGCTAGCACATCATCCGCAGTAGAGCAGCATGATTCTCTAATGCCTCGCTTTTTAATATTTCTGTAGTGCATGAAGAGGGCCATCATTTCCTTCTCTGATGGTAATACGGATGTTTTTAGTACTGCAGAGGGCTGCCCAATTAGCCATACTTCAGTTTCTTTTCTCGTACGTAGAACTTCTCCCAACTGAGCAACTGGGTGATGGTGAGTTAGGCCTAGCTTCCATAATCGATTAATTGGTATCAAAATTACGAGTTCCAAGCAACAATTAAAAGCAAGCTAGTATATAAACCAATAATTAAAAATTCTGAAATATAAACAATTAAACATAAAATCATAAGTTGTAAAAACAAACAAATTGAAAAAAAGGGAGACTTTGACGCCTGGTAGCACATAGTAAATTTTATTTAAAATTCACCAAATTTGGCATACACTACTTTTTTGTCATAGGGAACAAAAATACAGGTTGAACAATTAAAAAAAAAAACTTTGATTTTTTTGAATCACCCTAATATATATATATATATATATATATATATATATATAAATATATAAATATAATCCTAATCCACCAATGACCCCTAATGATCTAGTTCTTCACGGGATGAACAAATTACTCTCATATTCTACATACTATTGTACCGACTCACTCATCTACAGATGCTTCTTACCAATATTTATAGATACATCTGCACACTGACGTATAATTTCAACTATTCAACTATAAATCCCCTTTCGCCTTTTTAACGTATCACCAACCACTACAATCTGTACCCAATAAACATAAATACACATTTGACCACAGGTCTATACATCATCCACTACGTAATTCGATTGTACCTACAACAGTCAATAAAAACGCATGTATGCACACTATATATACTACATATACTATATATACAAACCTTATGCTAAAATCATTGGATATCACAATAAACTTTATTTAATTACGTGTAAATGCTAACTATGTAATTTAATCTTAATCATTTTTGCTTTCTAATATATCTTGCTCATGCATTTATTCAGTTAATTGAACAATCCTCTCGGCTAATCTGTCCCTCGAAATTGTAAGATACACACTTTGTACCTAATACACATAAATACAAAATTGACCACAGGTCTATACATCATCCATTACGTAATTCTATTTTTACCAACGCTAGTCAATAAAAATTAGTTTATTGATTGTACGATTTACGTTTTTCCCTTTTATCTACTCTATTCATTATGTACGTAATTTTTCCCACAGAAAAATAAAATTTTGTAAAAATTTTAACCATATCATTGTTTGTCTAACTTAATTGTTTGTCTAAAATTAAAGTTTTAATCTTTGAATTTTTTATATTTTGTAAGCAAGTGTCATTTTAAAGATTTGATACTCTGCATTGTACTCAACTACCCGAACTCGTTCTGTATAAAAGTTGTATTGTAAAAAGAATGTCATCATCTAATATGAATTCGTTGGATGTTATTTTCTCAATTCTATTATACTGTATTAATTGTATTATATTATTGTATTAATACCATTTTAGAGGGGGAAACACTGTAAAAATGAACAATGAATAATCCATATTCATTTTTACATAAGAAACCAAAATTGCCTAAGCGAGTTTTGGATAAAAATTTTATTTGTAGCTTCCTATTTTTGTTTGTGTCACAACCCTATGATCTACCGTTTCTGTGGTTTAGTCGTATCTATTTTCCATTTTTCATTGTTATAGAATTTATTATAATTAATTATGATTGTCTTCCATCTCACCCTCGACCCTAGATTATGCATACACATTGCATGTAACAGGATTGGAACCCGCAGTTGTACTTCTTAGTCATTGATACCCACTCTTTGTCTCTAATTCGTTCATGTAAATCTTCCTAATAATGATTTGTACTATACGTACAAATTCAATAACTATGACATCACATTTTCCCGTCATTAATTTCCCTTCATTATATCTCTAGTATGCAATGTATGAAAATTCTTTATCATCATAATAAAAACTGTACACTCTATAGAAGTCATTATTTATATGTTATGTATTATAAATATAACTATTATTCGACCATATCCCCGCCCCCATACGTCCATATTTTATCTTGATCATTATCCTATATAAATTTTATTAAATATTCATTTTTACTCGTGTCAATCTATGAAATGCAAAACTTCATGCCTTCGTTCGGAAACGCAAAAATACGTTCTCGTATTATTTTTTTCATTATTATTTTTTATTATATCACCTCCCGCATTGAACTCGAAAATGCTTAGTAAGTTATCAAATTCCGCTAACTGGCAGAATCGAACGCTTCAAAGATAAAAAAGGCTCCTTTCGCTCGATTCGAATTTATAACTTTATCATGCGTTATGTTATATCATGTGTGTCATGTCTCATGTACTTGTGTTGTACTAATAACCAAATATAATGACCATATAGTATAACCGTCTAGTATAACCATATAGTATAACCATATAGTATAACCATATAGTATAACCATATATAAATATATAAAAACACTAAGAATGGTAAACGACGTAATGTACTTTAATGAAACTGTAATTAATAATAACTTGTAATGTACTTCAATGAAACTGTAATTAAATGTAATGAATTAATATATAATGTAAGAATGTACTTTAATAGAACTGTAATGGACAATCATAAGCGAATGTGAAGTAATCCATAATTGTAATCGTAATTGTAATGAATCAAAATTAATAGGTAATCAGTCGTGTACTTAATTTGTACTTATGTACTATTACGAAATGATATCGCCTTCAGAAATGAAGATTCGGCAAAAATATACGATTAGTTTTTATTTTTATTTTTTAATTTTTATTTGGAATCTTTCAAACATCTCATCATGTGTTTAAAAGGGGGAAACTTAACCTTCAACTGTCTTCCCCCAAACATTTAGGTTTATATTATACATGTATTTGTAAATTACGGCACTTCATTGCGGCACTTCATTATAGCACTTCATTACGACTCCTTTGTTAGCAGCCTCGCTGCGAGGAGGGGGCAGAGGCCCCTTGCCTCCTTAACTTTTTAGATTCCGGCCTGAGCCATGGTCGAAAGAGGTCGAACCTCTACCCTTGTAAATTCAGAGCACTAACTGTAAATTTTTAAGAAGTAAATTAGAGTAAGAGAAACTTTTTATTTTTCCCCTTGAGTTGGGCTATCTTCAGAAGAACTTATTCAGTTAAGTCGATAAGTTATAAAAGAAAAATCGATAAGTTTAGTACCTAGAGAAAGTATCAGAGTATTATAGCAAGAGAAGAATTAATAATCGTCGACCCATAAAGCGAGAGAAAGAGACAACCCAAGCACCATAGAAGATATTGGCATAACAGTCTGGCGAGTCTGTAGCCAAGAGTTTAACAAGAGGCGACCGAAAAGAATTAGAATGTTATAGAAGAAATATCCGTTGCTGCCTCCTAACTAGAACCCTCGTCGATCCGAACCACCCCAGGGCCAAAGACGGAAGAATTAACATATATATATATACATATATAAATATATATTCTTTATATATACATATATAAATATATACTCTTTATGAAGTACATAAAGAGTTACAGCCTATATATAGGTTACAGAAAAAAAAAAATATATATATATACATACATACATACCTATACAATAAACGGAGAAATGAAATTAAAAAAATAAATTATTAAAAATTAAAAGATTGTGGGAGGGGCATACAACTTTGTAATGAAACACTACCGATTTTTAGCACAAGATTAAATTAATTGTTTCCTACCAATGTTATAAAAAAAAAATACAAATTTATACTGGAAATCTGCCCGGGTTTTATCACTCTACCCATCTTGTATATAAAAATAAATTGAAAAATAAAAGTTATTAGAGTGGCATACAAGTTTACCAAAGATTTAGCGTTCTACACTTCTTATCTAAATCTTTTCTGAAGGAATTCAAAACAACAAGATCGAGTTGAAAAAGTCTTTTGCTTATGTTGAAGTCATTTGTAAGTTGGATAATGGCAGACTCAAGAATATTTCTATTAACAATGTTGCTAGAGTGAAATAAAACTGAAGCATTATTCCAATCAATACAGTTGGATAACTCTGACAAATGGACAAAAAGGGCACTGGACAACTGTCCTGTTCTAACGGAATATTGATGCTGTTTTATACGTGTGTGCAAATCCTTTCCCGTCTGACCTGTGTAAAAGGAATCACATTGTTTACAACCAATATTTTTTGACAAAGTACGAGTGTTATTATTGCCCCGATAGAAAGTTCGTTTTGCCTTGTTAAGACAAGATTCCATAAACGCAGATGGATAACACAGATCACTTCCAATACCGTTGATTTTTTCTAATTCGGCATCGATGTATTCCGGACTGGCGATCCTAAGGGCGCGGAGAAACATTGAAGAGAAAATGGCCTTCTTAGTGGGGGTGTCATGTCCCGAGTAAAAGTGTACGTAGGAGAAATTGTTTGTTTTTTTCCGATAGATACTGAACTTAAAACCTGGGCTTTTCTTATGTACACGCACATCCAAAAACGGAATTGAATTGTCTTGTTCCACTTCTAAAGTTAACTTAATGGAGGGGACTTGATCATTTAACTGAAGGAGGAAGTTATCCAGGTCACGATTCATGGGCCAGATACACAACATATCGTCGACGTACCGCAACCAAGGGATGCCAACCCCCAGGATTCTCGGAATGTAAGTAATTTCGAAAAACTCAAATAAATATTGGAGAGGAGGGGCGACAAGGGGTTGCCTATGGCTATCCCAAAAACTTGTTGATAATACTCGTTATTGAAAGTGAATTTAGTCTTTGATGCAAAGCTTAATAAGTTCCAAAACAATGTGTGAAGGTAGTGGCAGGTCATACTTATGTAATTCTTGGGAGAGAAAGTCAAGCATATCATCAATCGGCACTTTTGTAAACAATGAACAAACGTCAAAACTGATCAATCTATCGTTAGTTTCAGTACGTGCATTATTCAATTTTTCAGTAAGATCCATGGATTTTTTTACATGTGAATCAGACATAGTTCCGAGAATGGGGGACAAGACTTTGACAAGCCATTTAGAGAGTTTATATGTAATAGAGCCCACCGAGCTAATAATAGGGCGCATAGGGTTGCCAGGTTTGTGGGTTTTAATAAGACCGTAAAGGTAGGGCAGAGAAGGTGAAGTGGACATGAAAAGCGGAATTAAGTCCTTATGATCTTTGAGAATGCGTTTCAAACCACTATTAAATGATTTGATGACGTCATCCTGCGGGTTCTTCCTAAGTTTGCTGTATGTGGCGGGGTCCTGGAGAAGCTCGTTCATCTTTCTGAGGTAGTCCACTTTGTCCATAATAACTATGGTGTTAGCCTTGTCTGCTTTAGTAATATGGAGCTCCACATCTTTTTTTAATTGTGAGAGGCTATTGCGAAAACGTTTAGGAAAGTTATCTTCATAACTACTATTCGCCGCACTATAAACAAGGCCTTTAACTATGTTAAACAAATACTGAGGGAGATTACACTGTTTTTCAAAACAAGCGAGACTGTAACAAATTTGTAAATCCGAAGGTTTTTTAACAATAAAAAAGGACATACCATATCCAAGGGCACTTTCTGCTTCGTCACTAATGTTTTTCGAAGAAAGGTTCAAACCACACTTTGAGCTTGCTTTTTTACTCCACTGACTATTTCGAATGAGACTTTTAATTTTTCGATCCAAAATGTTACGAAGTGAAGAAGTTCTCCGACGCAACTCGTTGTAAATTTCATTAAACAAAGGTCGGATCCACGGTTGGGGAATAACAGTTACAAAATTACGTTTGGCAATGTTTAAATTTTTGACGGCGGACCACTCATTTTGTCTGGTGAATTCAATATGTTTCTTTAAAATTAATCTGCTGAAGTTGTTGAACGGATGGTCGTCAATTTGTCTGAGGTGAATCGGAAGCAGGGATTTGGGAAGAACTTGCTCCTCTAGACAATTAGTAAGAAACTTTCGTCGGATACAAATTGCATGCCCCTTCATTAATGTAGAAGAAAACACGGACACAAACGGAGACAAGAGAGGGAAAAGCAAGCCGAAGGAACGCGTGGTGTTCATTATATGAAAATTATTTCACAAAAGTAACACGTGAAAAATATTTATGATGAATAAAACCACAAAGGAAAGGAAATACAGAATGGTGCTCAAGCACTTTCGTCTAATGACATCCTCAGGAACACTGAAGTACATAAAGAGTTACAGCCTATATAGAGGTTACAGAAAAAAAAATATATATATACATACATACATATACAATAAACGGAGAAATGAAATTAAAAAAAAATTATTAAAAATTAAAAGGTTGTGGGAGGGGCATACAACTTTTTTAAGGAAACACTATCGATTTTTAGCACAAGATCAAACTACCGATTTTTAGCACAAGATTAAATTAATTGTTTACAACCAATGTTATAAAAAAAAAAAATACAAATTTATAGTGGAAATCTGCCCGGGTTTCATCACTCTACCCATCTTGTATATAAAAATAAATTGAAAAATAAAAGTTATTAGAGTGGCATACAAGTTTACCAAATATTTAGCGTTGTACCCTTCTTATCTAAATCTTTTCTGAAGGAATTCAAAACAACAGGATCGAGTTGAAAAAGACCTTTGCTTATGTTGAAGTTATTTGTAAGTTGGATAATGGCAGACTCAAGAATATTTCTATTAACAATGTTGCTAGAGTGAAATAAAACTGAAGCATTATTCCAATCAATACAGTGGGATAACTCTGACAAATGGACAAAAAGGGCACTGGACGACTGTCCTGTTCTAATGGAATATTGATGCTGTTTTATACGTGTGTGCAAATCCTTTCCCGTCTGACCTATGTAAAGGGATCACATTGTTTACAACCAATTTTATAGATAATGCCTGAATTATTGGTAGGGCTATTTTTTACTACGATATTTTTCACAATATTGTTATATGAAAATACTACATTAATATCCAAAAGTTTAAGTACATTAGCAATTCCTAAAATGCCCGGGAAAAATGGAAGTACTAAAATATTTTTTGACAAAGTACGAGTGTTATTATTGCCCCGATAGAAAGTTCGTTTTGCCTTGTTGAGACAAGATTCCATAAACGCAGATGGATAACACAGATCACTTCCAATACCGTTGATTTTTTCTAATTCGGCATCGATGTATTCCGGACTGGCGATCCTAAGGGCGAGGAGAAACATTGAAGAAAAAATGGCCTTCTTAGTGCGGGTGTCATGTCCCGAGTAAAAGTGTACGTAGGACAAATTGTTTTTTTTTTTCCGATAGATACTGAACTGAAACCTGGGCTTTCCCTATGTACACGCACATCCAAAAACGGAATTGAATTGTCTTGTTCCACTTCTAAAGTAAACTTAATGGAGGGGACTTGATCATTTAAATTTTAACTGAAGGAGGAAGTTATCCAGGTCACGATTCATGGGCCAGATACACAAAATATCGTCGACGTACCGCAACCAAGGGATGCCAACCCCCAGGATTCTCGGGATGTAAGTAATTTCGAAAAACTCCATATAAATATTGGAGAGGAGGGGCGACAAGGGGTTGCCCATGGCCATCCCAAAAACTTGTTGATAATACTCGTTATTGAAAGTGAATTTACAGTCTTTGATGCAAAGCTTAATAAGTTCCAAAACAATGTGTGAAGGTAGTGGCAGGTCATACTTATGTAATTCTTGGGAGAGAAAGTCAAGCATATCATCAATGAACACTTTTGTAAACAATGAACAAACGTCAAAACTGATCAATCTATCGTTAGTTTCAGTACATGCATTATTCAATTTTTCAGTAAGATCTATGGAATTTTTACATGTGAAGCAGAGATAGTTCCGAGAATGGGGGACAAGACTTTGACGAGCCATTTGGAGAGTTTATAAGTAATAGAGCCCACCGAGCTAATAATAGGGCGCATAGGGTTGCCAGGTCTGTGGGTTTTAATAAGACCGTAAAGGTAGGGCAGAGAAGGTGAAGTGGACATGAAAAGCGGAATTAAGTCCTTATGATCTTTGAGAATGCGTTTCAAGCCAATATTAAATGATTTGATGACGTCATCCTGCGGGTTCTTCCTAAGTTTGCTGTATGTGGCGTGGTCCTGGAGAAGCTCGTTCATCTTTCTGAGGTAGTCCAATTTGTCCATAATAACTATGGTGTTAGCCTTGTCTGCTTTAGTAATATGGAGCTCCCCATCTTTTTTTAATTGTGGGAGGCAATTGGTTGGAAACAATTAATTTAATATTGTGCTAAAGATCGGTAGTTTGATCTTGTGCTAAAAATCGATAGTGTTTCCTTACAAAGTTGTATGCCCCTTCCACAATCTTTTAATTTTTAATAATTTTTTTTTAATTTCATTTCTCCGTTTATTGTATATGTATGTATGTATATATATATATATTTTTTTTTTTTTTTTTTTTTTTTTTTGTAACCTATATATAGGCTGTAACTCTTTATGTACTTCAGTGTTCCTGAGGATGTCATTAGACGAAAGCGCTTGAGCACCATTCTGTGTTTCCTTTCCTTCGTGTTTTATTGGTCATATCTATATATATATATATATATATATATATATATATATATATATGTATATGTATATATATATATAAATATATATATATATGTATATGTATATATATATATAAATATATATATATTATATATATATATATATATAAATATATATCTATATGTATATATATATATATATATATATATATATATTTATAAATATTATATATATGTATATATATATATATATATATATGTATATATATATGTTATAATGATATAATGTTTCACACCAACAAAGACCCTAAGATCCACTCATGGCTGGTCTACCTGACTGTGTTCGTAATTGTGTATTGTGTATTAGGGCGGAGTGAAAAACTCATTTTTCGAATTTTCAAATTGGCTAGTGTGGAAAATGTGTGGAGTAGTGAGGAAATAAGCTGGTATAAATTTAAAATCATAACATTAATATCTTCAGGTGCCACAATGACCTTCAATATTGAAAAAAAATGAAAAAAGCAGATTTTAACCAATAATTACAGAGTCCACGATGCACAATAGACAAGAATTTATTCACACTTGTATAAAAATAGCTCAGTCAACCTTTAAAATATGTTTCTATTCCCTAAAAAAGTTTTCTATAGTCAGCTCACTCAGCTGTCACGTGAGTACCTCAGTTCAGTGTAGCTGTCGCTCTCGTAGCAGGTGGGTGTTCTGTTGTTGGCGTTACTCAGATAGTCTAAACTATATTTCTTATATATTCTGCATTTCTGTATTGTGTTGCCCTAAGTTTGCCATGTACTATTAACTGAAATTAACGTATAATTGATATTAGCTCTTTCTTTTTCAGATTTGTATACTTTCAAAATGTCTCGAGTTTGTGCAAAATCAACCAGGGCCTCAACTGTGCCCCATGTTTGGTATGGGGGAAGATTTGTGGCACAGGAATCTTCCTACATACGAAGGAGTTTTTAAATATTACTTGTTTGTAAGAAACGATTTGAAACAGAATACTAATAAAGATCCTTCAATATCTCAAATATTAGAACAAGTTGTTGATAAATTGAAAACAATTTGGGAAAGTGCTTCCGTCCCAATTCTGTCAGACAGGCGAATTGAAACAATGTTCAGAAGCTACCACGAAAAGTATCGTGTCATTATGAAGCCATACCAAAGCAGAAAAAATTCTGAAGCTTACAAAGCAAAGATTGATATGTTCAAAAAAAGAAGCACACACGAAACTTTTTGACATTGCAGGTGCAAGTGCAAAGTACTAACACAATGTTCTTGTCCCAAAGAAAAAACGGTTCCAAAGGAAGAAGTGACGTTCCTCTTAGATCAAAGGAGTGAAAGAAAACTGTTTATTGATAGAGTAGATATTACACTCTCAAAGAAAAAAGCATCTACGTTGCTAAGAAAGCAAAAAGAAGCTGTGAGGCTCACCAAAGAATCTTCACAGAAGAAATTGCAGGATACAAATGTTGAATTATCATCATCGACATCAAATAGTGAAAGTGAATCTAGCGAAATCAGACGATACATTTCCAGAGCCAGTTAGCTCGAAGAGAAAGCTCGAACAACCTGAAGAACAATTATTCAAGAAAAGGAAAACTACAAATCTACCTTCAGTGGCTACTGCTTGTGACAGGACTGCAGTTTCAGATCGAGCTGCAGCATTCATTGTTTGTGCAGTATTGCAAGATATTGGAGAAGTTTCTATTGACAATACATCTGAAGTAGTGGACAGGAGTAAAATCAGAAGAGAAAGACAAAAGAAGAGATCAGAAATTATGAAAGATCAAAATCAGGTCACAATCAGAGGAATCTATTTTGATGGTCGAAAAGATTCTACACTCTTCCAAGAAAAAAAAAGAGTCCAAAGTATATCAGAAGAAGGTAACAGAAGAACATATCACTTTAGTGAGAGAACCTGGTTCAGATTATTTGGGCCATTATTCTGTGAATTCTGGATCAGCTGAAGAAATATGTAAAGGAATGTTTGAGTATATTGGAAATAATGACATGAACCTGGAAAACCTTGTTGCCATTGGATGCGATGGTGCAGCAGTCAACACTGGAGAAAAGGGCGGCGTAATAAGGCTTATAGAATTGAAGCTGAAGAAGCCAGTTCAACATTTAGTGTGCCAGCTCCATGCCAATGAATTGCCATTACGCCATTTAGTTGCAAAGCTGGATGGAAAAACATCTGGCCCCCGCGGATTCACCGGTCCTATTGGCAGGGAATTAGAGAACTGTAAGAGTCTTCCTATTGTCGAGTTTGAAAGGATTGATGCTGAGGAACCAACTGTAGACTGTGAAGATCTTAGCACCGACCAAAAATATCTAATTGATATTCATCAGGCCATAACAAAGGGATATTGCTCTCCAGATCTTGCTCATCGTAGTCCAGGCAAAATGGCACATTCACGATGGCTGACTACAGCAAATCGTTTGCTTCGTCTATACGTTTCAACTGTAAGTCCATCTGAGAACCTCATGAACATTGCTTCTTTATAATGAAGGTCTACATCCCAATGTGGTTTTCTATTAAGCAAAGTACGTCTTTTGTCAATGGCTCAAAACATGTTTTCAAAACTATTGAACTAACAAGAACACTGAATGACGAAGTAAAGGATATTGTAAACCCTGTCATACAAAGAAATGCATTTTTTGCAAATCCAGAAAATATTCTAGCATCAATGATTCATGATGACCGCAGCGCCATAAGAGAATTAGCGTGGAGGCGAATAAAGAAAGCAAGGCAAACAAACAAGGAAAAAGTTGTGAGGCGTTTCACAGTACCTGTTATTCAATTTGAAGCTACTGATTATACTGATTTAATTAATTGGCAAAAATGCATTGTCACTGAACCACCTGTGACAAGACACCTGACAGAAAATGAGGTTGAAGAATTCATAGAAAACAAGAGTACCCCTCCATTCGAGAAATTCCCTTGTCATACACAAGTAGTAGAAAGAATGGTAAAATTAGTGACTGAAGCATCATCAAAAGTATTTGGATTGAACGCGCGAGATGGCTTCATAAGATCAACACTTCAGTCACGTAAAAAATGCCATCATTCGAAAGTAAAGCTGAATATAAAGTTTAAATAAAACGTTAATAAAAAACATGCGCAAGGATGGGTGGTTGGGAGGGCATGGGTGGAGCTCGACACGCAGCCACCTCCTCGTGGTGAGTTCTGGATTATTTAGATCATTAATGAAAAGAACATTGATCTAAATAAACTAAGATCTGCGTAATTCAGTAACTATTTTGGTAATTGGAACACTTAATATATAATAATAACAAGTAAGTTTCAGTTATTGTACTAATGCAGAATATAAGAAAATCATTATATTTCACTTTTTTCGACGGCTTTGTGGCACCTGAAGATATAATTTCGCAGGACTAATATTTATGCACACTCATTATCTATAGCAGCCACATATTTTCCGCACTAGCCATATTTGAATTTCGAAAAACGTTTAAAAACCTCATTTTCGATCCGCCCTATTGTGTATGTCCTCCGTGGTGGCGGAGGGGACCTACAATTTTACGTGGGTTCCGAACCACAAAAACATAAGAAATTTATGTACAACTGCTGTACATTGGCAACGACCAATTTAATTATCAAAACTAATTAATTACACTAGGCAACAAATTTCAACTTTTTTTTTGTTACAGACACGTGAACTACTGATTCCTACTAAAGCGCTGATGCTGATTTCAGATCTGATATCAAAATTTCTCTATCACGTCCAGATTTTGTGTAACCGAAAACCCCTATTTTTCATTTTTTTTCTCACCCGCTTCTATTACGAAAGCCGTCTAAGCTACTTTTCCGTGCCACGTTTTATGTTAAGCATACTTAAATAATTAGTGAACAGGGATGTCTTTCCTCCTTTATTCTGGCTTAAGACAGACAGCGGAATTCCGCTGGCGGAGTTACCACCCCTGCGCCCAACCATCCACCCAAAGCGCGTTAGTATTTTGTTGTTACTACTGAAAGGCAAATTCCTGTTCTTAAGTGAAACTTTGGTGTGTCCTCTTCCTTTGTCGCTTGTAGGATGACGAGCTCTCCTTCTGCAGGAACCAACAATAATCTCCCATCATATTTGGGTTGAAATTACCTTGGTATCTGTTTTCCATAACTGAGATCTGTTGGTGGAAGCGCTCACCATGCTCGTCACTTACAGCCCCAAGGTTGGCCGGGAAGAAGTCAAGATGAGAATGTAAAAAATGAATTTTCAAAGACATTCTGCATCCCATTATTTCATAAGATTTAAGCATGTTTTCTACGAGTTTACGGTGGTTTTCAGCTTTGTGGTTTCCAAGAAAATTTTTGACAACTTCAACGAAAGATGTCCATGCTCCTAGTTCATTCTCATTTAGGTTAGATGGAAACGATGAGTCGTGGATGACACTGCGGATCTGTGGTCCAGTGAAAACTCCAGCTTCTAGCTTAGCATCTGTCAATATTCCTTTGAATTTATCCTTTAAATATTGGAAACCACTACCTTGATGATCCATACCCTTCACGAAATTTTTCATAAGGCCAAGTTTAATGTGAAGTGGTGGAAGATGTACTTTCTGAGGGTCAATAAGTGCTGGGTGTTTCACATTGTATTTACCAACAACATGTTCAGTTCTAGATGGCCAATCATGTTTTTTGTAGTGGTTCTTGTCATCTCTGCTGTTCCATAGACACAAAAAGCACATATGCTTTGTGTAGCCCAACTGTAACCCAAGAAGTAATGATACAACTTTAAGGTCGCCACAAATATTCCATGTGTGGTCCTTATATTTGATGAGTCTTAGCAGCAGTTTCATCGATTCATAAGTCTCATTAAGGCCAGTGGCATGTGCTACAGGTATTGAAGGTTTTTCATTGCCGTTGTGCAGTAATACAGCTTTAAGGCTAGCTTTACTAGAGTCAATGAACAGTCTCCATTCTTTTGGATCATAGCGACAGCCAATCCCTTGCATCAGACCACTGATATCGTGGCAGAAACAAACGTTTTCTTCCTGTAAGTAAAATGATGAAAACTGCAAATGGCGATGGCGGAAATGGGAAACTTTGGTGTTTGGTTGGAGAAGATTAAATTCTTGAAGTCTTGAACCAAGCAACTCTGCCTTTTCTTTTGGTAATTCCAAATCGCGCACTAAGTCATTTAACTCCGCTTGACTTAACAAATGTGGGGAAATATTTGCATCTGGAACATATATGCCATCTTTCCCTGTTTCTATATCACTAGCAGAATCTTCAGATGAACTGCTGTCTGTTATCGTTGCTGGTGGAACTGGTGGTGGATTTGTTTCATCATGTGGTACTGGTTTCATTGCTGATTCGCAGTTTGGGTACGTGATCTTTGATTTGTTTTTCTTTGTGAAACCAGCAATCTTTGTCAAACAAAAATAACAATCATTGAAGTGATTTTTCGGCTCACGCCAAACCATGGGGACTGAGAACGGCATAGCTTTTCTTTTACCATTCATCCAAGCTATTAACATTGCATTGCACTGTGCACAGCAAATATGTGGTGCCCAGTCCCTCTGTTGGTCTCCTAACTTACAGTCAAAATAACACTTGTAGGCAAGTTTAATCTTTGTTGTTATGTTTCTACGTTGTGGCTTAGGTGTATATTGTCCACAGACAAAGCAGAAGTTGTCTGGGTGATTTACACAAGCACGTCTATTTGATGCCATTTTGAATTACCATACAATATCTGAAAAAACGTAGAAAGTAATTATTACGATGTGCAAAATAAAAAGAAATACACACCGTAGTACAAAACAAATGCTATAAAAACACACAAGTCACCACAACCTGTCACTTGCTCATCAGCAGAGAGCTTCAACAACCGTTCTGCTTGACTGTCACGTAGCGACTGACCGTTGGGCCGTTGCCCGTTACTATGCTCTTGACTCAGTGTTGCCAACTCGGGATAAATTTTATTTATCAAAATTGTTCGAATTTGTATATAGTTGGCAAAAAAAATTGCTTTAACCTTGAAAAGCAAGTTTCATATTACTGGCATTAAGCCGATTAAAACCAAAATCTGGACGTGGTAGAAAATTTTACTAAAAGTGATTTGCATTTTACACAAAATCTAGACGTGATAGAAAAAATCTAATTATAGATTTGAAATCAGCATACCGAAATTAGCTAGGAGCACCTATTTGGTCTTCTGTAACAAAATCTTTGTTGCCTAGTGTTATCGATTTAAAACTAAAGATAGAATCTCTGGATCCAGAGGATCAAGTCATAATAGACTACTATCCACAAATATGTTACACTCTATATCTATTTATAACCGACATGCAAATATATCAGATCCAAAGAATCCAGTCAATTTCATTACGGTATCCATCAATACTAGTACCTTGCACGAAAATAAGTCACGGTCCATATCGATTGCGGACCAAGTCAAAATTTACAACCATATACATTACAATATATACACTTAGGAGGAAAAGTGTAGGTGTGGCTGTAAAGACTGTACAGTAATGTAGAAATGTGTGTGCACCCATTTTGGGTCTCCCATTTAAAGGTGTTTGTGGGGCAAGTGAAGATCATGAGTTTTTCAATACCTCACAGTACTATGGGGGGCACCGCTCGGCAGAGGAATCTCTTTAAATGGGGTGTGTAAGGACAGAGAGTATCCCCTAACCCAAGACGCTGCCTCCCTATATCCCACAACACTTGTGTTGAGCTGTGGGATCTATCCCACAAAGCCTTAATTTTACTACCTTAAACTATACCCAATCTATCAACATATGCGTCTAATCGATTTTTAAACATGTTTATAGACGTGCTACTAATTACTTCTACCGGCAAACTATTCCAGCTATTTACTATTCTATGCGTAAAAAAGTTTTTGGCAACTGCTGTCTCGAACCTTCTACTTGTCAACTTACACCCGTTATTTCTAGTCCTATTATATTGAGATATTTCGAAAAAGCTATCTCTATCTACGTTATCGAACCCATTCATAATTTTGAAAACCTGGATTAGATCACCCCTTAACCTCCTAGTCTCGAGTGTTGTCAATTTTAACTCCTTAAGCCTATCCTCGTACGACTTTGACCTAAGCGACGGAATCATCTTAGTTGCTCGTCTTTGAACTCTTTCGATTTTGTCTATATCTTTGCGCATATGCGGATTCCAAAATTGGACCGCGTACTCCAAATGGGGTCTAACTAATGATTTATGGAACTATAATATCGCGCGATTTGTACTCAAAATTTCGAGCTATAAAACCTAACACTTTGTTCGCCTTATTGACCGCTGCTGTACTTTGTTTCGCTACTTTTAAATCACCAGTGACTATAACTCCTAAATCTTTTTCCTGCTCTACGCTTGTTAAATCTTTCCCTGACATACTATACGCAAAATTACCGTTACGCGAACCTATATGCAAAATTTTGCACTTATCAACGTTAAATCTCATTTGCCATGTGACTGACCAATCAACGATTTTATTCAGATCTTCCTGAATTTTACCTCTATCTTCGTCATTAATCGCCCTACCACCCAGTTCGTGTCATCCGCAAACTTTGAAACTGTACTGACTAGGCCGACATCTAAATCGTTAATATATATAAGAAAAAGCAAGGGGCCCAATACAGAACCCTGAGGAACGCCACTCGCTACATTAGCCCAACACGACTCCGCTCCATCAACGACCACCCTCTGTTTCCTACCTCGCAACCACTCTTCTAGCCAATTTATTACTACACCCCTGATTCCATGAGCCTTAGTTTTTTCAATGAGTCTTTTGTGCGGCACGGTGTCAAACGCTTTTTGAAAATCTAAATACACTACATCAACCGCCCGATGTCTATCGTAAACGTCAACCACGCTTTGGAAAAATTCTAAAAGATTAGTTAAGCAAGATTTGTTTCGCCTAAATCCGTGCTGCGTATTTCTAACTAGCTTATGGAATTCTAAGTGTTCGACTATACGATCCCTAATTATTGATTCCAGTAGCTTACCTACAACAGACGTTAAACTGATTGGCCTATAATTTCCCGCCGCACCTTTATCGCCTTTCTTAAAGATAGGTGTTACGTTTGCTAACTTGAAATTATCTGGTACGCACCCCTCAGAAATAGACGCATTAAAAATCTTTGTTAGCGGCACAACAATGCTATCTTTTAATTCTTTTAGTTGTATGGGATATATGGAATCCGGCCCGGTGATTTACGCGTTTTCATTTTATCAATATAGCGAATTACTTCCCCTTCACTAACCACCATATTATCCAAAATATTACCATTATGAAAAGGTATTATGTCTATGACCGTAGGGATATTCGTTACATCTTCTATAGTAAAAACTGACGTAAAAAATTCGTTTAGCAAAGTAGCCATTTCCTTTTTTTCAGAAACTAGATCTCCCTTTACATTTTTCAAAGGCCCCAAGACGCTTTTTTTACTGGATTTCTATTATTGACGTATTGAAAGCATCGCTTAGGGTTTTCTTTACCGTCACGAGCTATGGTGATTTCAAATTCGAGCTTGGACTTTTCGCTTCACGCCTTAGAGAGATGTAGTTGTTTCGTAACCACAAATTGTCTTTATCGCACTTATGTAGCCTATAAGCCCTATCTCTACTCTTTATAATGTCTCCTACTCTAGAAGTAAACCACAAGGGCTTGTTGTTTACTTTCGCACGCTTAATTTTGTACGGTACACATTCCTCATTTATAGTCCTAAATACTGTTTCGAACGATTCCCACATTAGTTTTGCGTTGGAGTTCCCCATTACGTTTTCCCAATTGACGTGTGACAATTTATTTCGAAATTTACTAAAGTCTGCGTGCTGGAAGTTAGGAATTTTAGTCGAGTTAGCTGGTTTCGAGTGACTTACTGAGAGGACAAACTCTACCATATTGTGATCGCTATTGCTTAACGGTTCTATTACTTGAAGATCAGTAATTAGCCTATCATCCGTAGTTATTACTAAATCTAAAATACTGTCCAACCTCGTAGGTTCTCCAACCTTTTGAATAAGAAAGCTATCCTCGAGAAAATTAACTAAACGATTACCTTCCGCGTCTCCCTGCATTGTATCGTAATTCACGTTGGCAATTAAAGTCACCCATAACTAAAGCCTGCTCACTACCGATTATTCTCTTTAGTTCACGATATAACGCTTCGTCCGTATCAGCTGTTTGATTAGGGGGCCTATATATAACCGCAACAACAAGTTTGAAATCGTTCAATTTAAGTTCTGCTATAGTCGAATCTATCGGTTCTGGAATTGATGCTTTACTTCTATAACGTTCGCAATATTATCTTTGATATACAACATAACACCGCCTCCTCGCCTACCTATTCTGTTTTTAACAAAAAGTCTATAACCTTTAATTTGATACTCCCCTACAAAGTCACGTGTTTCAGTGCTAAGCCACGATTCATTTATCGCAATTAAATCATAGTCTTTACAAGCAATTAAAGAAAAAAATTCGTTTATTTTATTTCGTAGGCTACGAGCATTTAGGATAGAACCTTCAAATTGTTTGTAATTGCGACACCTTCGCGAGCGCATGGAAATTTGTGGAATTTACGCTGGGACCGTTCGAGTTACGGCAGCCTGAAAAGAAGAGACAGTATTATGAAATAGTCTTCTAAACGCGCAGCTCCAACGTCATTAAATGAAGTCCATCTTCGAGGAACAAGTCCCTCCTGCCGTAGAAACTGTCCAAAAATTCGCAAAATGCACTCCTTCCTGTTGGCAAAGAGACTTTAGGTTTTGTTAATATAGGTCGCCTTGCTGTAGAAATCGTTACGTTGGATAATTCGAGGAAGTATACCTGTTAAAACAATCTTATTAGTTTTCTCCTTTAATCGCTCTAGTAAGTCCCTGTACCTAGCCAGCAGTTCTTCCGATCTAGAATTTAAAACGTTATTAGTACCGACATGAATAACATACGTTGTTCCTCGGCGGTACTCTGTAAAATGGTCAACACTATTAGTTATATCCTCCACCCTTGCACCAGGGTAGCAGTAACGGCGCCTACGACGAGGGTTTCTCCACAGAATTCCTCGAGCTGCCCTCGAACAATGGAATCGCCAACGAGTCGTATTTCCGGTTCATCAGCATCATCGAAACCTAAACAGAAAACTTATTGTTGTTATTACTGGTAGACAAGTCTTAGGTTTTCAAAGGGGCTCCATTACGCACTCGAACGAAGGGTTGGGAACTAGGAAGAGAGAGGGCTATTAATACTATTTATATTATTAGTAAAAACTGAGGCAGGAGGGGTCGTAACTGGAGTCTCAAGGGATTCCAATTTTGCCGTGAGAAGCATCACGCTTTCTTGAAGCCTCACCCTGGCCTCCCTCTCACGTTCTAATTCGTTCCTCAGGACTTCCATGCTTGAGCACCACCTGCAAACTAACTGTTCATTATTATTAGCCATTGTAAACGCTTAAGCGGCAAATTTCACTTCACAGCGACTGCAAGTACTTGACGGTGGTGCCATGCTTTTAATTAGTTAAAAAACACAAAAAAAAACAACATAAAACGAGTGTTTGGAAATTAATAAATTACAACGTAGGTCTACCGTGTGCTTATTGTGCCGTCACCTGCGAAAACCCGCAAAATTGTTCTTGAAACGCAGAAACAGGTTCTTGTAACACAATTTTATGCTAAATGAATATATAATTAAGCTACCAACGGAAGATATGTTAAAGAAAAAGTATTAAACGAAACTTATCTTTCCGCTGTGTACCGACTTAATCCCTTTTTTCCCACGGTAGGTGACCCTTTTGGAGGTCAGGTAGTGTGTGAAGGAAAAATGAACCTTAAGAAACCACGTTTCTGATAGATTTGAAAAACAGCAAAGGCAAACCAAGGGAATTTCAACCTTATGAAACCTCGTGTAGTAATAGATTCGGGAACAAACAAGGCAATAGCCTTGGTTTAGTCAAGTAATATAGTAATGAATAAATTCATAAATGAAATAAATTCGTTAATGAATGATTAGTAACACGAAGTAATTTAGTTAAGAATGCACCAAACACTTTTTTTTTTTTTTTAAAGACACTTGAACGAAAATCACTTATTCACTTGGTAACAGGACACTCGATAAAACACGTCTGTTCACAAGGAAAGACTGATCATATATCATATATATATACACCCTGTATGTATATACAGGGTGTTTGAAAACTTTCTGTACAAATTGTAATGGGGGATAGGCAACACCAAGACAAACCCTTTTCGTCTATAAGTGAATGTCCGCTGACGTCACCATTCGGCGCGAGAGGGCGCCGCTGCAATTGGCTAAAAGGTGAAGTGGGGTAGACTCGCGCTTGCCGCGGGCATTCTTAAATCGGACGTAGTACGCTTAACATGTTTATTTAAAGAAGGCATGTTTATTTAAAGAAGGTGCTGAAAGTTGAGACCGGTAGCATCAATGCATGCCCGACAGCGTCGAAGCATTGACCGACGTACACGTCGAAAGATTCCCGGCATTTC
>JAJOZX010006460.1:127500-137500 GCA_023014485.1 Bathynomus jamesi | reverse complement strand
AAAATAAAATAAAAAAACAAAGTTTGGAGTACTACATTTGGGGGAATTGAGTGACTAAGCGTGGGATATAAGTCTGAAATTGACAATAAGTCTTTCGTGAGCACTTTGTTCTTTAAAAAAAAGATTGCTTGTCACACTACTTAGAACAAAAAATTAAAAGAGTTCAACAAACGGAGGGACGGCATGTTCCTCATATACATTACAATAATTACCAAAATCGTTACAAACAATTGTAAAAACTATTTTTGGTTACAAATAATGAATCATAACTATATATTTATATACGCAAAACTGGCATGAAAAGAAAAGACAAATCGGTCAATTTCCTTCTCACAACAAAACAAAGAAAGGTTAACTAAAGACGCAACCCGGTCAATTCAGGTTGAATTAAATTCTCTTTTACAACACAAAAAAAAGGTTGAATTAAATTCTTAACTTACATTTTTCTTAAATTAAATACTCTTAAATTACAAAGAAAAAGTTGAATTCAATTGACTGCATTGAAAACTAACTTGGGACTCGAAATAAAACTGACTCGAAATAAAACTGACTCGAAATAAAACTGACTCGAAATAAAACTGACTCGAAATAAAACTGACTCGAAATAAAACTGACTCGAAATAAAACTGACTCGAAATAAAACTGACTCGAAATATAACTGACTCGAAATAAAACTGACTCGAAATAAAACTGAAATCTCTGGGGCGGTTGTCCCTCTGGATGCAACCTTCTGAAACTGAAAACTTATTTGCAACTTATTTGCAACTAAAACTGACTCGAAACTACCTCGAGTATCTTTATAAATCTCTGGGGTTTGGTTATCCCTTTTGGATGCAACCAACTGAAAACTGATTTGCAACTTATTTGCAAATAAAACTGACTCGAAACTACTTCGAGTATCTTTATAAATCTCTGGGGTTTGGTTATCCCTTTTGGATGCAACCAACTGAAAACTGATTTGCAACTTATTTGCAAATAAAACTGACTCGAAACTACTTCGAGTATCTTTATAAATCTCTGGGGTTTGGTTGTCCCTCTTGGCGCAACCTTCTGAAAACTAATTTGCAACTTATTTGCAAATAAAACTGACTCGAAATAAAACTGACTTGCAACTTATTTGCAACGAAAACTGACTTCAAAACTGACTTGCAACTTATTTGCAACGAAAACTGACTTCAAAACTGACTTGCAACTTATTTGCAACGAAAACTGACTTCAAAACTGACTTGCAACTTATTTGCAACGAAAACTGACTTCAAAACTGACTTGCAACTTATTTGCAACGAAAACTGACTTCAAAACTGACTTGCAACTTCTTTGCAACGAAAACTGACTTCAAAACTGACTTGCAACTTATTTGCAACGAAAACTGACTTCAAAACTGACTTCAAATATCTCTCTAAATCTATAAACTCTCTATAAACACTCTCTCTCTTAATTTGCAAGTCAATTCAATTCAATAAATTGAAAAAAATTGTAAACAAAAATAAAAAACGTAAACAACATTTCACTCGAACTTACTTGAAGGTACGGTACTATTATGTTTGGTACATAAATAAAATTATTCTATACTGAATATAATAGTGAAAATAACTGAAATTCACTCTCTGAAATTAACTTCTCTGACATTTAACTTCTCTGACATTTAACTTCTCTGACATTTAACTTCTCTGACATTTACTTCGATGACATGCATTTACTTCTCTGACATTTAACTTCTCTGACATTTAACTTCTCTGACATTAACTTCTCTTACATTTAACTTCTCTTACATTTACTTCTCTTACATTTAACTTCTCTTACATTTAACTTCTCTTAGTAATTTTCACAAAAGTAAATGTGTTTTTCACTAAAAAAAAATGTAATCACTGGTGTCTGAAGTGTTCACTGTGTTTCTTGTAAATTCTGGTGACTTGATACTAAATATTAACTGTTAATAGTACTGACTTTTCAAATGTTTACAAATTACTTAAAAAAACAACTCTGTACTTAACAAAAATTTCTGGGGCGAAGTCCTTAGAGACGTGTCCTGAAGACGTGTCTTGCTGGCTACTTCTTCTTGGATGAAAACTAGGCGTGGAGAACTTGGAGTCGTGACACACCGGTTCAAGGGTGGATGTTACGAACTGGAAGTCGTGACACGCCGGTCAAATGGTTTTATCCTGATGCAGGGTAATTTCTATCTTGGCCAGAGCGTGACCACTTGTTAAAATCTTCTTGTTAAAATCTTTTTGTTAAAATCTTCTTGTAAAAAATCTTCTTGTAAAAATCTTCTTGTAAAAATCTTCTTGTAAAAATCTTCTTGTAAAAATCTTCTTGTAAAAATCTTCGGATCAAATGTAGAATTCGGACCCCAGCCTTCTTTAGTTAGCTTTATAAGGCTAACTAACGAAAATATCATGACCTAACCTAACCAATCGTCAAGGGCGTACAGTTAACCTAACGATTGGTTAGGTTAGGTCGTGATATTTTCGTTAGTTAGCCTTATAAAGCTAACTAAAGAAGGCTGGGGTCCGAATTCTACATTTGATCCAAATCTTCTTGTAAAAATCTTCTTCTTATCCTGGTAAAGGGTCGCCAGTCTGTTAACCCCTCCTTTTATGGCCCTGAGTCGGTTCGGAATCGACGGGTGGGTTCTGGTTAGGAGGCAAGCAACTGATATTTCTTCTATGATACTTTTCTTCTATAACTTTCTAATTCTTTTCTCTCGCTTTATGGGGTCGACACTCTGTTAAGTCTTCTCTCTTCTATAATACTCTGATACTTTCTCTTGGTACTAAAATTATCGACTTTACTAAATTCTTCTGAAGAGAGCACGGCTCGAAGGGGAAAATAAAAAAATTTCTCTTACTGTAATTTTCTTCTTAAAAATTTACAGGTAGACGTCTGAATTTTACAGGGGTAGAGGTTCGAACTCTTTCGACCATGGCTCAGGCCGGAATCTAAAAAAAGTTAAGGAGGCAAGGGGCCTCTGCCCCCTCCCCGCAGCGAAGCTGCTAACAAGGGAGTCTTAGCAGTGACCAAAGCAGAGAGCCGTAATGAAGTGTCCTTCATTTTACAAATACATGTATAATATATGCCTGAATGTTGGGGGATGGCAGTTGGAGGTTAAGTTTCCCCCCTTTTAAACATGATCAGATGTTTTGAAAGATTCCAAATAAAAATTTAAAAAAAATAAATAAAAATAAAAACTAATCTTATTTTTTTTTGCCAAATCTTCATTTCTGAAGGCGATATCATTTCACAGTAGTACATAAGTACAATTGAAGTACACGACTGAGTACATTTTCGTTTGGGTTTATTACAATTATGATTGCGATTATGGATTACTTCCCATTCGCTTATGATTGTCCCTTACAGTTCTATTAAAGTACATTCTTACATTATATATAAAGTCATTACATTCATTTATAGTTTCATTGAAGTACATTACGTCGTTTACCATTCTTACAGTGTTTTTATATATTTATATATGGTTATAATATATGGTTATATTATATGGTTATATTATATGGTTAGATTATATGGTTAGATTATATGGTTAGATTATATGGTTAGATTATATATGGTTATTATATATGGTTATTATATATGGTTATTAGTACAACACAAGTACATGAGACATGACAAGATAATTTATATACAACATAATATGTTATATTACATTATATGTTATAAATTTGGATCAGAGCGAAAGATGTTGTTTATCTTAGAAACGTTCAATTCTGCTGTGATTCGCGAATTCGACCACTCAACTACTGTAAGCCTAATGAATGTCTTGTGAGGGGTGAACGCACATGTACGTAATACAATAGGTTGTGTGCGTAATATAGAGACGCGTAAAATATGGACTGATAGGTTGATAGGTATCAGTAGACAATAGGTAAGAAACAACATAAATAATGATGTATAGAGAATGAAGTTTTTTTTTATTTTTATTATTATTATTATTATTATTATTATTATTATTATTAAAGAATTTACCATACATTCAATACGGAAGATGTCCAAATACTAAACAAGTGATTCAGTGTTCAAGGTATGGAAAACGTGAAGAGAATTAAGTTACTTTATGACGTCATAGTTATTGAATTTATACGTATAATACAAATCATTATTAGGAAGATTTACAAGAACGAATTAGAGACAAAGAGTGGGTATTAATGACTAAGAAGTACAACTACGGGTTCCATTCCTGTTATATGCAATGTGTATGCATAATCTAGGGACGAGGGTGAGATGCAAGACAATCATAATTAATTAATAACTTCTATAACAAATGAAAAATGGATACGACTAAACCATAGATGTGGTAGATCGTAGGGTTGTGACACGAACAAAAATAGGAAGCTACAAGTAAAATTATTATCCAAACTCGCGTTAAGCGATTTTGGTTCTTATGTAAAAATGAATATTGATAATTTATTCATTGTTCATTTTTTACATAATATATATATATATGTACACACACACACACACATATATATATATATGTGTGTGTGTATATATATATATATATATATGTATATATATATATATATATATATATATGTATATATATATATATATATATATGGGATGAATTTCACAATAAAACACGTGAAATGAATGAATGCTGCAAACCCACAAGGAAAAAGAAAAACGATTCCAAGGCCTTTCGTGTATTCAAAGCTACACCTCGTCAGGGAATGAAGTTAAAAGGCGAGAAGCCCATATATATATACAACGTACAGGAAAAACAAAACAATTAGCAAATACTTAACAAGGGTTAATGAGAGGCAAAAGAAATTTTAACATGATATCGTCAATTTTATAAGTCTCCGAGCTGTTATTGAAATTGTTTTTAAAATGAGTAAATGCACATTCTAGAATATTTCGTTCTATTATATCTCTGTTTTTAACAAGCGCTTTAGAACTATCCCACTTGATGCTATGGTTACATCTATACATATGGTTAAATAAAGCATTGGAAGTACTAGCTGTTCTACAAGCATATTTATGCTGTTTTACCCTACTATCTAACGTTTTACCGGTTTGGCCTATATATACTGAGTTACATTGTGTACATCCAATCGAATACACACAACCAACAACATTATCAGGGCTATTCTTTATTAGGCGTGATTTAACAGTATTATTATACTTAAAGATTACATTAATGCCAATTGCTTTAAGTACAGTTGGAAGGTATTGAAAATTAACATGGTAAGGTAGGCTAAGGATATTTTTACGCTGAAATTCCTTTACAATTACATTATTATGATACCTATTCTTGGCTTTCTTAAGACAGTTATCTAAAAATGAAATAGGATAACATAATTTAGTACCAATATTCATGATATTGCTTAACTCGGAATCTAAAAATTCAGGACTGACAACTCTCAATGCTCGAAGAAACATAGCAGAGAAAATAGAGGATTTAATCGAAGGATGATAGTCAGAATAAAAATGCACGTAAGAGTTATTATTAGTAGGCTTACGGTAGACTTCATATTTGAACTGATTAGAGCATCTCCAAATTTTTAGATCAAGAAAAGATAGGCTTCCCTCATTTTCTTTTTCAACTGTAAACTTAATAGATGGGGCTAAATTGTTGAGCCTACCAAGAAATAAGTCCACATCCAAATTATTAGGCCAAAGGCATAAAATATCATCTATATACCTGTACCAAACCAGGTTAAAATTAACAATCGTAGGAAAAATTCTACTTCCAAAAAATTCCATATATAAATTAGCTAGTACAGGTGAAAGGGGATTTCCCATAGCCAATCCAAACGACATAACATAAAACTTATTTTCAAACTGAAAATTTCTTTTGCCTCTCATTAACCCTTGTTAAGTATGTGCTAATTGTTTTGTTTTTCCTGTACGTTGTATATATATATGGGCTTCTCGCCTTTTAACTTCATTCCCTGACGAGGTGTAGCTTTGAATACACGAAAGACCTTGGAATCGTTTTTCTTTTTCCTTGTGAGTTTGCAGCATATATATATATATATACATATATGTATATATATACATATATATATATATATATATATATACATATATATATATATATATATATATATATATATATATATATATATATATAATATACAGGGCGTCCCAAAAAAATGTATACACACTTTAAATAATTATAAAGGCAGTGTTTATTAAAATACATTTCATTTTCAAAATGTAATAGAATCTACAGACATTATTTAATTGTTTCTTCAACGCCTGTTTTCAAACTGACGTCCGTTCTGGTCCAGGCACTGCTGATAACGCGAAGCAATGGAATCGCAAACATCACGAAACATTTCGTTTGGTATTTGTGTGCATTCTCGTTCAATGGCTGCTCTCAATTCAGCGACTGTTGCAGGTTTTATAGCGTAGACTTTGTCTTTTAAGTATCCCCATAAAAAAAGTCTAGTAGTGTGAGGTCTGGTGAACGCGGAGGGTATTCTACGAAACCCCTTCGTCCAATCCACATCCACATCGTGCCAAGTACCACTCGCAATACTCCACTCTTCGGTCCGGATCATCTTCATTAATAGCATGGACTAATCTTAGAATGTAACTTTTCCATTGACAGCGCTTCAAAATGCGTTGGACAGACGATTCTGAAATTCCTACCTCACGACTCGCTTGCCGCACAGATTTTCTTGGACTTTGGTGATACGTTTCCAGTACTCTTTCTTGCTTTGTGGGGCTTGTCGATGTCCGTGGTCTTCCGGAACGCTTCTTGTGGACATTCTGAACAGTTCCATCGGCTTCAAACTTATCTCTAATTCGAGTGATGGTAAGTCGCGTTGGTGGATCTGTTTGAAACTCCCTCCTAAACTGTCTTTGCACTTCAACTGCGTTTTCACACTTCCAGTAGCATTTTAGAATGAATTTCCTTTGTTCGAAGCTTAGTCTGACTGCCATTATTAATTCTAATGGGTTTAACTTGGAAAGAAAGAAACATCAATTGAGCTATCAGCTGTTAAAGTGTGTATACATTTTTTTGGGACGCCCTGTATATATATATATATATATATATATATATATATATATATATATATATAATATATATATATATATACATATATATACATATACATATATATATATATACATATATACATATATATATATATATACATATATACATATACATACATACATATATATATATATATACATATATACATATATATATATACATATATATATATATACACATGGGATGAATTTCACAATAAAACACGTGAAATGAATAAATGCTGCAAATCCACAAGGAAAAAGAAAAACGATTCCAAGGCCTTTCGTGTATTCAAAGCTACACCTCGTCAGGGAATTCCCTGACGAGGTGTAGCTTTGAATACACGAAAGGCCTTGGAATCGTTTTTCTTTTTCCTTGTGGGTTTGCAGCACATATATATATATATATATGTATATATATATATATATATATATCTATATATATATATATATATATATATATATATATATATATATATATATATATATATATATATATATATGCAATAAACGGAGAAGTAAAAATAAAAATTAAAAATTAAAGGATTATCAGATTTGTCAGGAAAAATATCGATTTTTAGCACGGATGGTCGTCAATTTGTCTGAGGCGAATCGGAAGCAGGGATTTGGGAAGAACTTGCTCCTCTAGACAATTAGTAAGAAACTTTCGTCGGATACGAATTGCATGCCCCTTCATTAATGTAGAAGAAAACACGGACACAAACGGAGACAAGAGAGGGAACAGCAAGCCGAAGGAACGCGTGGTGTTCATTATATGAAAATTATTTCACGAAAGTAACAAGTGAAAATATTTTCGTGGTTTTATTCATCATAAATATTTTTCACTTGTTACTTTCGTGAAATAATTTTCATATAATGAACACCACGCGTTCCTTCGGCTTGCTGTTCCCTCTCTTGTCTCCGTTTGTGTCCGTGTTTTCTTCTACATTAATGAAGGGGCATGCAATTCGTATCCGACGAAAGTTTCTTACTAATTGTCTAGAGGAGCAAGTTCTTCCGAAATCCCTGCTTCCGATTCATCTCAGACAAATTGACGACCATCCGTTCAACAACTTCAGCAGATTAATTTCAAAGAAACATATTGAAGTCACCAGACAAAATGAGTGGTCCGCCTTCAAAAATTTAAACATCGCTAAACATAATTTTGTAACCGTTATTCCCCAACCGTGGATCCAACCTTTGTTTGATGAAATTTACAACGAGTTGCGTCGGAGAACTACTTCACTTCGTAACATTTTGGATCGAAAAATTAAAAGTCTCATTCGAAATAGTCAGTGGAGTAAAAAAGCAAGCTCAAAATGTGTTTTGAACCTTTCTTCGAAAAACATTAGTGACGATGCAAAAAGAGCCCTTGGATATGGTATGTCCTTTTTTATTGTTAAAAAACCTTCGGCTTTACAAATTTGTTCTAGTCTCGCGTGTTTTGAAAAACAGTGTAATCTCCCTCAGTATTTGTTTAACATAGTTAAAGGCCTCGTTTATAGTGCGGCGAATGGTAATTACGAAGATAACTTTCCTAAACGTTTTCGCAATAGCCTCTCACAATTAAAAAAAGATGGGGAGCTCCATATTACTAAAGCAGACAAGGCTAACACCATAGTTATTATGGACAAAGTGGACTACATCGGAAAGATGAACGAGCTTCTCCAGGACCCGCCACATACAGCAAACTTAGGAAGAACCGCAGGATGACGTCATCAAATCATTTAATAGTGGCTTGAAACGCATTCTCAAAGATCATAAGGACTTAATTCCGCTTTTCATGTCCACTTCACCTTCTCTGCCCTACCTTTACGGTCTCATTAAAACCCACAAACCTGGCAACCCTATGCGCCCTATTATTAGCTCGGTGGGCTCTATTACTTATAAACTCTCCAAATGGCTTGTCAAAGTCTTGTCCCCCATTCTCGGAACTATCTCTGATTCACATGTAAAAAATTCCATGGATCTTACTGAAAAATTGAATAATGCACGTACTGAAACTAACGATAGATTGATCAGTTTTGACGTTTGTTCATTGTTTACAAAAGTGCCGATTGACGATATGCTTGACTTTCTCTCCCAAGAATTACATAAGTATGACCTGCCACTACCTTCACACATTGTTTTGGAACTTATTAAGCTTTGCATCAAAGACTGTAAATTCACTTTCAATAACGAGTATTATCAACAAGTTTTTGGGATGGCCATGGGCAACCCCTTATCGCCCCTCCTCTCCAATATTTATATGGAGTTTTTCGAAATTACTTACATTCCGAGAATCATGGGGGTTGGCATCCCTTGGTTGCGGTACGTCGACGATATTTTGTGTATCTGGCCCATGAATCGTGACCTGGATAACTTCCTCCTTCAGTTAAATGATCAAGTCCCCTCCATTAAGTTTACTTTAGAAGTGGAACAAGACAATGCAATCCCATTTTTGGATGTGCGTGTACATAGGGAAAGCCCAGGTTTTAAGTTTAGTATCTATCGGAAAACAACAAACAATTTGTCCTACGTACACTTTTACTCGGGACATGACACCCCCACTAAGAAGGCCATTTTTTCATCAATGTTTTGTCCGCGCCCTTAGGATCGCCAGTCCGGAATACATCGATGCCGAATTGGAAAAAATCAACGGTATTGGAAGTGATCTGTGTTATCCATCTGCGTTTATGGAATCTTGTCTCAACAAGGCAAAACGAACTTTCTATCGTGTCAATAATAACACTCGTACTTTGTCAAAAATATTTTAGTACTTCCATTTTTCCCGGGCTTTTTAGGCATTGCTAATGTACTTAAACGTTTGGATATTAATGTAGTATTTTCATATAACAATATTGTGAAAAATATCGTAGTAAAAAATAGCCCTACCAATAATTCAGGCATTATCTATAAAATTGGTTGTAAACAATGTGATTCCTTTTACATAGGTCAGACGGGAAAGGATTTGCACACACGTATAAAACAGCATCAATATTCCGTTCGAACA
>JAJOZX010006460.1:37500-122500 GCA_023014485.1 Bathynomus jamesi | reverse complement strand
TGTGTAGCTGATAATTTCGAGACAGATTGTTAAATTAACTGTATAAATGCATGAATGCAAAAATGCATGAATGCATGAATGCAAAAATTGATTAAGACTAAATCGCATAGTTGGCATTTACGTAATGAAATAGTTTTATTGTGATATTCAATGATTTGAGTATGAGGTTTGTATATATAGTATATATAGTGTGCATGCATTTTTATTGACTGTTGTAGGTACAAATCGAATTACGTAGTGGATGATGTATAGACCTGTGGTCAATTGTGTAGGGATTTGGAAGGTTTTTTTGAATTAACAAAGTTTAAAAATGATGTATAATAATTTAAGATGGGTTTAGGGTTATATATATATATATATATATACATTTACGTTAAGGAATAGATAAAACAACTTAATAAATGCATGAACGAGAATTTATATATAGTAAGCAAAAATTATTAAGATTAGAACGATGATGTTTGCATACGAGTTTTTAATGGAAAAGTGACTGAAGGGATGGAACGTAAATGAATTCGAATATGTGTCAAAAGTAATAAAATTCAATTAGGATTATAGATTTTACATAATTAATCAGTTACACGTATAAGGTAATTAAAAAAACGAACTTAGAGGACTTACAATTAATTGAAAGTACATCTCACGGTTTTAAAATTGAACAAAAGAAAAATAAAAATACAAATTAAAAAATATGAATCAATTATGCATTTCAACGAGCTAAATACAATTTTATAATATTCTAAAAAAAATAAAAGTAAATCGAACCATAGATGAATTTCGATCAGGAATAAAAAAGTTATTGAAATGAAAGGGAAGCATTTCGAACAATCTTTTCTTTTAATAATTTCAATTGAATTTTATATTAAAAATTATTTTTATATAATAAAAAAAAATATTAAAAAGGTTTAATAATTTTTTTTTTTGCCTGTTAAGTAGAAAAATTATACTTTTTCGTTGAATGTTGATAGAATTTGAATTATTGATATTTTAGTCTGAAAACTTGTTTGCATATAGACAAATACATCTGTTTTATTGCGTAGAAGTTTTATTAAAAATTAAATGAATGAAATTTAAGATATGTGCGGTCATACGGGTAAATTTCCCGATCGTACAGAGCAGGATAAATTAGGTACATGATCGATTAATTGTTACACAACTATTATTATCACGTATACATTACAATAATTACCAAAATCGTTACAAACAATTGTAAAAACTATTTTGGTTACAAACAACAAAATGTCATTTCACCTATATATTTATATACGCAATAATGACATGAACAAGAAAAAAGGTTAAACTAAAGACGCAAATCGGTCAATTCAGGTTGAATTTTTAATTCTCTTTTACAAAATAAAAAGGTTGAATTAAATTCTTAAATTACATTTTCTTAAATTACAAGGAAAAGTTGAATTCAATTGACTGCATTGAAAACTAACTTGGGACTTGAAATAAAAATGACTTGGAATGAATCACTCTGACTTGGAATAAATCACTCTGACTTGGAATAAACTCTGACTTGAAATAAATCTCTCTGACTTGAAATAAATCTCTCTGGGGCGGTTGTCCCTCTTGGATGCAACCTATTGAAACTGAAACTTGATTTGCAACTTATTTGCAAATAAAACTGACTCGAAACTACTTCGAGTATCTTTATAAATCTCTGGGGCGGTTGGCCGTTTTGGCGCAACCTTCTGACTTGACCTCTTATCAAGTATTCTGAACTGAAAATGAAACTGACTTGAACTTTTATCAAGTAGTATCTTGAAACTGAAAATGGGCTGTCTAACTTGAACCTGCTTCAAGTAAAGATTAACTAAAAATGGAAAATGACTGCATTTGATCTTTATCAAGTGGAGACGATTAACCTCTGTTTTGGTTGACCCTCTTGGTGCAACCGACTGACTTCAAAACTAACTTCAAAACTGACTTCAAAAAAATGACTTAAAAAATGACTTAAAAAAAAAATGACTTCAAAATTACTTCAAGTATCTCTCTAAATCTATAAACGCTCTCTCTCTTAATTTGCAAGTCAATTCAATTCAGTAATTGAAAAAAATTTGCAAACAGAAAAATAAAAAAGATGTAACAATATTTCATTCTAATGTACGGGAAGGTACATAAAATAAAATTATTCTATATTGAATGTAACATTGAAAATAACTGAAATTCTCTCTCTGAAATTAACTTTATTACAATTAACTTTGTTAAAATTAACTTTGTTAAAATTAACTTTGTTACAATTAACTCTGTTACAATTAACTCTGTTACAATTAACTCTGTTACAATTAACTCTGTTACAATTGTGTTACAATTAACTCTGTGTTACAATTAACTCGGTTACAATTAACTCGGTTACAATTAACTCTCTTACAATAACTGTTTCACTAAAAAAAAGTGTATCACTGGTGTCTGAAGTGTTCACTGTGTTTTGTGTTAAATTCTGGCTCAATACTAAATATTAATTGTTAATAATAATGACTTTTCAAATGTTTAGAAATTATTTTTTTTTAAAAAAGTTTTATACTTAACAAGATTCCTATGGCGAAATCCTTTTGAGGTGTGTCCTGAAGACGTCTTGCTGGCTAAAATCTTCTGGTTAAACATCTGGGTAAAAATCTTCTGGGTAAAAATCTTCTGGGTAAAAATCTTCTTGGCTAAACATCTTCTTGGGTAAACATCTTCTTGTTAAAATCTTATTCTTAGTAGGGTCGCCAATTTTTGTTTATCTTGGTGCAGGGTAATTTCTATCTTGGCCAAAGAGTGGCCTCTTCTTAAAATCTTCTTTTAAAATAATCTTCTTTTAATCCTGGCAGGGTCGCCAGCTTTTTAGAATCTTCTTATCTTCTTCTTCTTCTTATCCTGGCTGGGTCTGGGGTGTCTCGTATAGACGAGGCGTTCTAGTTAAAGGGCAAGGGGGCTCTGCCCCCTCCCCTGCAGCGAGGCTGCAGTCCAAAGAAGAGTCTCGATGAAGTTCTCTGATGAAGTCCAAATATGAAGTCCAAATCTGAAGTCTCTAATCGAAGCTCTCTAATGATGAAGTTTAATCTAGAAGTGTCTTAAATGAAGTTCTATAATGAAGTGAAGTATTTTACAAATATACGTATAATATAACAAATGTTTGGGGGGGAGAACAGTTGAAGGTTAAATTTCCCCCCTATTTTTTAAACACATGATCAGATGTTTTTTGAAAGATTTCAACTAAAAACAATAAAAAATATAAAAATAAAAAAGAACAGTAGTATCGCTGATTCGACATTTATGGAGGCGATATTATTTCGTATTCACATCAGCACAATTTTGAGTACATGATTAAGTACGTATTAATTTTGGTTCATTACAATTATGATTACAATTATGGATTACAACTACCGATTAATTCATATTCACTTTTTAATTACAATTCCATTAAAGTACATTGACTACGTCATTTAGTACATTACATCATTAAGTACATTCTTACATTATAAATTAAATCATTACATTTAATTAGTTTCACTGAAGTACATTACAAGTTATTGTTCATTACAGTTTCATTAAAGTACATTACATTATATTTAATTAAAATATTACAGTTAATTATAATTTCTTTGAAGTACATTACGTCGTTTACCATGGTTAGATTATATGGTTAGATTATATGATTATTAGTACAACACAAGTACATGAGACATGACACACATGATATAACATAACGCATGATAATATTATAAATTTGAAATCAAAGCGAGAGGAGGTATTTTAATCTTTGAGTGTTCGAATCTGCAAGTTCGCGAAATTCGATCACTTACCCTCAGCATTTTCGAGTTCATCTCGGGAGGTCAAATAATTAAAAATAAAAATGAAAAAAATAATAAGAGAACGTTTTTTCGCGTTCCCGAACGAAGGCAAAGGTTTTGCGTTTCATAGATTGACACGAGTAAAAATAGACTGATAAGTTGATAGGGCATAAGTAGACAATAGGTAGATGAATGAATATGGTTGAATAATAATATTTATACTACATAACATATAAATAATGAATTCTATAGAGTGTACAGTTTTTATTATGATGTTAAAGAATTTTCATACATTGAATACTAGAGATATGATGAAGGGAAATTAATGACAGGAAAATGTGACGTCATAGTTATTGAATTTGTACGTATAGTACGAATCATTGTTAGGAAGATTTACAAGAACGAATTAGAGACACAGAGTGGGAACGTGAAGGGAATAAAGTTATTTTGTGACGTCATAGTGTATAAGTCATTATTAGAAAAGATGAATTAGAGGCAAAGTGTGGGTAGTAATGACTAAGAAGTACAGCTACGGGTTCCAATCCTGTTACATGCAATGTGTATGCATAATCTAGGGTCGAGGGTGAGATGCAAGACAATTCATAATTAATTATAATAACTTTTATAACAAATGGAAAATGGATGATGGATACGACTAAACCATAGAAAGGGTAGATCGTAGGGTTGTGACATGAACAAAAATAGGAAGCTACAAGTAAAATTATTATCCAAACTCGCGTTAAGCGATTTTGGTTCTTATGTAAAAATGGACATTCGAACATAAAACTATTGTTCATTGTTCGCTTTTTACATATATATATATATATATATATATATATATATATATATATATATATATATATATGTATATATATATATATATATTTATATATATGTATATATAATATATTTCTATATATATGAATATATAATATTTATATATATACATATATATGTATATTTATATATATACATATATCTATGTATATTTATATATACACATATATATATGATGAATAAAACCACGAAGGAAAGGAAACACAAAATGGTGCTCAAGCGCTTTCGTAATGACATCCTCAGGAACACTGAGGTGTTCCTGAGGATGTCATTAGACGAAAGCGCTTGAGCACCATTTTGTGTTTCCTTTCCTTCGTGGTTTTATTCATCATAAATATTTTCACGTGTTACTTTCGTGAAATAATTTTCATATATATATATATATTTATATATATACATATATATATTTATATATATACATATATATAAATATATATATATACATATATATACATAAATATATATATATACATATATATATATACGTATATATATAATATTTATATATCATATATATATAAATATATATATATGTATATATATATATATATATATATATAATATATATAAATATATACTAAAAAAAATTAAAAGTTATAGAAGAAAAGTATATAGAAGAAATATCCGTTGCTTGCCTCCGTAACTACAACCCCCGTCGATCCGAACCGAATCAGGGCCATAGACGGAGGGGTTAACATATATATATATATATATATATGTTAACCCCTCCGTCTATGGCCCTGATTCGGTTCGGATCGACGGGGGTTGTAGTTACGGAGGCAAGCAACGGATATTTCTTCTATATACTTTTCTTCTATAACTTTCTAATTCTTTTCTCTCGCTTTATGGGGTCGACACTCTGTTAATTCTTTTATTTCAATAATACTCTGATACTTCTACTTTCTTGACTAAATTCCTCTGAAGATAGCCCAACTCGAGGGGGAAAATAAAAAAAGTTTCTCTTACTGTAATTTTCTTCTTAAAAATTTACAGGTAGTGGTCTGAATTTTACAGCGGTAGAGGTTCGACCTCTTTCGACCATAGCTCAGGCCGGAATCTAAAAATATTAAGGAGGCAAGGGGCCTCCGCCCCTCCCCGCAGCGAAGCTGCTAACAAGGGGAGTATCTTAGCAGTGACCAAAGCAGAGAGCCGTAATGAAGTGTCCTTCATTTTACAAATACATGTATAAAATATGCCTGAATGTTGGGGGATGGCAGTTGGAGGTTAAGTTTCCCCCCTTTTAAACACGATCAGGTGTTTGAAAGATTCCAATAAAGATTTAAAAAAAAAAAAAAAAAATAAAAACTAATCTTATTTTTTTTTGCCACGTCTTCATTTCTGAAGGCGATTTCATTTCATAGTCGTACACAGTACAATTGAAGTGAATGACTGAGTACATTTTTGTTTGGGTTTATTACAATTATGATTTCGATTATGGATTACTTCCCATTCGCTTATGATTGAGCCTTACAGTTCGATTAAAGTACATTCTTACATTATATATAAAGTCATTACATTCAATTATAGTTTCATTGAAGTACATTACGTCGTTACCATTCTTACAGTGTTTATATATATATATATATATATATGGTTAGATTATATGGTTAGATTATATGGTCAGATTATATGGTCAGATTATATGGTCAGATTATATATGGTTATTATATATATGGTTATTAGTACAACACAAGTACATGAGACATGACAAGATAATTTATATACAACATAATATGTTATATTATATTATATGTTATAAATTTGGATCAGAGCGAAATATGTTGTTTATCTTAGAAACGTTCGGTTCTGCTGATTCGCGAATTTGAGCATTTAACTACTGTAAGCCTAATGAATGCCTTGTGAGGGTTGAAAGCACTTAAAAAAAATAATAATAAAAAAAAATATGTGGACGTATTTTACATGTACATAATCCAATAGGTTGTGTGCGTAATATAGAGACGCGTAAAATATGGACTGATAGTTTGATAGGTATCAGTAGACAATAGGTAGGAAACAACATAACTAATGATGTATAGAGAATGAAGTTTCTTTTTCTTTTTATTATTATTATTATTATTATTATTATTATTATTATTATTAAGGAATTTACCATACATTCAATACGGAAGATGTCCAAATACTAAACACGTGATTCAGTGTTCAAGGTATGGAAAACGTGAAGAGAATTAAGTTAATTTATGACGTCATAGTTATTGAATTTGTACGTATAATACAAATCATTTTTAGGAAGATTTACAAGAACGAATTAGAGACAAGAGTGGGTATTAATGACTAAGAAGTACAACTGCGGGTTCCAATCCTGTTATATGCAATGTGTATGCATAATCTAGGGACGAGGGTAAGATGCAAGACAATCATAATTAATAATAACTTCTATAACAAATGAAATGGATACGACTAAACCATAGGTATGGTAGATCGTAGGGTTTTGACACGATCAAAAATAGGAAGCCACAAGTAAAATTATTATCCAAACTCGCGTTAAGCGATTTTGGTTCTTATGTAAAAATGAATATTGATTATTAATTTCATTTTTACATTGCTCTCCCCTTTTTAAAAAAAAATGATATTTATACAATAATCTAATAGGGTACCATTAATACAATACAAATGAGAAAATAACATCCTAACTACTTCAAGTTAGATGACGAATTTTTCTCTTTACATTAAAAATTTTTATACAGAACAAGTGAGTTATTATATAATATAAAAAATTCAAAGATTAATACTTCAAGTTTAGACAAACAATTACGCTAGACAAAGAATGATATTGTTAAATTTTTTACAAAATTTTTATATTTCTGTGGGAAAAAATTATGTACATAATGAATAGTAGGTAAAAGGAAAAAAATATAAATTATTTTCCAAAGTTACCCTGATCGTTTAGTCTATAACTAATTTTATTGACTATTGTAGGTAAAAAACCGAATTACGTAATGGATGATGTATAGACCTGTGGGCTAGTGTGTATTTGTGTGTATTAGATACAAAGTGTGTATCATAACTTTGAGGGACAGATTAGCGGAGAGGATTCTTAAATTAACTGAATAAATGCCTGAGCAAAAATTTATATATAGTAAGCAAAAAGGCTTAGGACTATATAAATAGCAGAGTTAGCACCTACACGCTATGAAATAGTTTGTGATATCGAATGATTTTAGAATAGGTTTGTTATATAGTATATATAGTGTGCATACATGCGTGTGTATGTGTAGAGATTTGGAAGGTTTTTGAATTAACAAAGTTTAAAAATAATGTATAATAATTTAAGATGGGTTTTAGGGTTATAAAATCTTTTGAGTCAATTATTGTTGTTATTATTTTATTATTATCATTATTATTATAAAATCCTTTAAGTTCAAGGTAGTATTTAAGTATTTAATTAAATCAGTTACACGAATTAAGGTAATAAAAAGAAATGTACTTAGAGGACTTACAATTGATGAAAGTAAATCTCACGGTTTAAAAATTGAATTTTGAAGATGGAATTAAATTCGACTAGTAACATTCCTAGCTATATATGAACTATATAACCATTAACATTAACCAGAAGTATCGGTACGATAATTGAATTAAGAAAATTAAGAATACAAATTAAAAATATAAATCAATTTATGCATTTTAATGAGCTAAACATAATTTTATAATATTCTTAAAAATAAAAGTAAATCGAACCTTAGATGAGTTTCGGCCAAGAATAAAAAGTGTTATTGAAATGGAAGGAAAACATTTCGAACAAGATAAATTAGGTACATGATCGATTAATTATTACACTATTTCTGTCATCATATAATCGCAATAATTATAAAACTCGTTATCAACATTTGTAAAAACGGTTTTGGTTGCCAACAATAAAATATGACATTTTACCTATATATTTATATACGCAACAATGGCATGAAAAAGAAAAGACATCGGACCATTTCCTTCTTACAACAAAACAAAGAAAGGTTAACTAAACACGCAACCCGGTCAATTCAGGTTGAATTAAATTCCCTTTACAACAAAAAAAAAGGTTGAATTAAATTCTTAAATTACATTTTCTTAAATTAAATTCTCTTAACTTACAAAGAAAAAGTTGAATTCAATTGACTGCAATGAAATGACTTGGGACTTAAAAACTGACCTCTTAAAAACTAACTTCTTCAAAACTAACTTCTTCAAAACTAACTTCTTCAAAACTAACTGCTTCAAAACTAACTGCTTCAAAACTAACTGCTTCTAAACTGGCTTCTTCAAAACTGGCTTCTTCAAAACTGGCTTCTTCAAACCTGGCTTCTTCAAAACTGGCTTCTTCAAAACTGGGGCGGTTGTCCCTCTTGGATGCAACCTATTGACTTGACCTCTTATCAAGTATTTCTATAAATCTCTGGGGCGGTTGTCCCTTTTGGCGCAACCTTCTGACTTGACCTCTTATCAAGTATTTCTATAAATCTCTGGGGCGGTTGTCCCTTTTGGCGCAACCTATTGACTTGACCTCTTATCAAGTATTTCTATAAATCTCTGGGGCGGTTGTCCCTTTTGGCGCAACCTTCTGACTTGACCTCTTATCAAGTATTTCTATAAATCTCTGGGGCGGTTGTCCCTTTTGGCGCAACCTTCTGACTTGACCTCTTATCAAGTATTTCTATAAATCTCTGGGGCGGTTGTCCCTTTTGGCGCAACCTTCTGACTTGACCTCTTATCAAGTATTTCTATAAATCTCTGGGGGGCGGTCGTCCATCTTGGCGCAACCTTCTGACTTGACCTCTTGTCAAGTATTCTGAAACTGTCTGACTTGAACGCTTGTCAAGTATTTCTATAAATCTCTGGGGTTTGGTTATCCCTTTTGGATGCAACCAACTGGAAACTGATTTGCAACTTATTTGCAAATAAAACTGACTCGAAACTACTTCGAGTATCTTTATAAATCTCTGGGGTTTGGTTGTCCCTTTTGGATGCAACCAACTGAAAACTGATTTGCAACTTATTTGCAAATAAAACTGACTTGCAACATATTTGCAACGAAAACTGACTTCAAAACTTACTTGCAACTTATTTGCAACGAAAACTGACTTCAAAACTGACTTGCAACTTGTTTGCAACGAAAACTGACTTCAAAACTGACTTGCAACTAATTTGCAACGAAAACTGACTTCAAAACTGACTTGCAACTTATTTGCAACGAAAACTGACTTCAAAACTGACTTGCAACTTATTTGCAACGAAAACTGACTTCAAAACTGACTTGCAACTTATTTGCAACGAAAACTGACTTCAAAACTGACTTGCAACTTCTTTGCAACTAAAACTGACTTGCAACTTCTTTGCAACTAAAACTGACTTCAAATATCTCTCTAAATCTATAAACTCTCTGTAAACTCTCTCTCTCTTAATTTGCAAGTCAATTCAATTCAGTAATTGAAAAAAATTTGCAAACAAAAATATAAAATGTAAACAACATTTCACTCTGGTATTATTATGTTTGGTACATAAAATAAAATTATTCTATACTGAATATAACAATGAAAATAACTCTGAAATTAACTCTCTTTTTGAAATTAACTCTCTTTTTGAAATTAACTCTCTCTCTGAAATTAACTCTCTCTCTGAAATTAACTCTCTCTCTGAAATTAACTCTCTCTCTGAAATTAACTCTCTCTCTGAAATTAACTCTCTTTTGAAATTAACTCTCTTTTGAAATTAACTCTCTTTTGAAATTAACTCTCTTTTGAAATTAACTCTCTTTTGAAATTAACTCTCTTTTGAAATTAACTCTCTTTTGAAATTAACTCTCTTTTGAAATTAACTCTCTTTTGAAATTAACTCCCTCTTACAATTAACTCTCTGTTACAATTAACTCTGTACAATTAACTCTCTGTTACACTAAGGAAAATGTATCACTAGTGTCTGAAGTGTTCACTGTGTTTCTTGTAAATTCTGACTTAATACTCATTATTAACTGTTAATAATACTGACTTTTCAAGTGTTTATAAATTACTTAAGAAAACAAAATGTACTTAACAAAATTTTCTATGGGGAAATCCTTAGAGACGTGTCCTGAAGACGTGTCTTGCTGGCCACTTGTTCTTGGATGAAAACTAGGCGTGGAGAACTTGGAGTCGTGACACACCGGTCAAGGGTGGATGTTACGAACTAGAAGTCGTGACACGCCGGTCAAATGGTTTTATCCTGATAAATCTTCTTTTATAAATCTTCTTTTATAAATCTTCTTTTATAAATCTTCTTTTATAAATCTTCTTTTATAAATCTTCTTCTTATCCTGGTAAAGCTGGTAAAGGGTCGCCATCTCTGTTAACCCCTCCGTCTATGGCTCTGATTAGGTTCGGATCGACGGGGGTTGTAGTTACGGAGGCAACCAACGGATATTTCTTCTATATACTTTTCTTCTATAACTTTCTAATTCTTTTCTCTAGCTTTATGGGGTCGACACTCTGTTAATTCTTTTCTTTCAATAATACTCTGATACTTCTACTTTCTTGACTAAATTCCTCTGAAGATAGCCCAACTCGAGGGGGAAAATAAAAAAGTTTCTCTTACTGTAATTTTCTTCTTAAAAATTTACAGGTAGTGGTCTGAATTTTACTGGGGTAGAGGTTCGACCTCTTTCGACCATAGCTCTGGCCGGAATCTAAAAATATTAAGGAGGCAATGGGCCTCCGCCCCTCCCCGCAGCGAAGCTGCTAACAAGGGGAGTATCTTAGAAGTGACCAAAGCAGAGAGCCGTAATGAAGTGTCCTTCATTTTACAAATACATGTATAAAATATGCCTGAATGTTGGGGGATGGCAGTTGGAGGTTAAGTTTCCCCCTTTTAAACACGATCAGGTGTTTGAAAGATTCCAATAAAGATTTAAAAAAAAAAAATTAAAAAATAAAAACTAAGCTTATTTTTTTTTGCCACGTCTTCATTTCTGAAGGCGATTTCATTTCATAGTCGTACACAGTACAATTGAAGTACATGACTGAGTACATTTTTGTTTGGGTTTATTACAATTATGATTTCGATTATGGATTACTTCCCATTCGCTTATGATTGTCCCTTACAGTTCGATTAAAGTACATTCTTACATTATATATAAAGTCATTACATTCAATTATAGTTTCATTGAAGTACATTACGTCGTTACCATTCTTACAGTTTTTATATATATATATATATGGTTAGATTATATGGTTAGATTATATGGTCAGATTATATGGTCAGATTATATGGTCAGATTATATATGGTTATTATATATATGGTTATTAGTACAACACAAGTACATGAGACATGACAAGATAATTTATATACAACATAATATGTTATATTACATTTTATGTTATAAATTTGGATCAGAGCGAAAGATGTTGTTTATCTTAGAAACGTTCGGTTCTGCTGATTCGCGAATTTGAGCATTTAACTACTGTAAGCCTAATGAATGCCTTGTGAGGGTTGAACGCACTTAAAAAAATAATAATAATAAAAAAATATATATGTGGTCGTAGTTTACATGTACATAATCCAATAGGTTGTGTGCGTAATATAGAGACGCGTAAAATATGGACTGATAGGTTGATAGGTATCAGTAGACAATAGGTAGGAAACAACATAACTAATGATGTATAGAGAATGAAGTTTCTTTTTCTTTTTATTATTATTATTATTATTATTATTAAGGAATTTACCATACATTCAATACGGAAGATGTCCAAATACTAAACACGTGATTCAGTGTTCAAGGTATGGAAAACGTGAAGAGAATTAAGTTAATTTATGACGTCATAGTTATTGAATTTGTACGTATAATACAAATCATTTTTAGGAAGATTTACAAGAACGAATTAGAGACAAGAGTGGGTATTAATGACTAAGAAGTACAACTGCGGGTTCCAATCCTGTTATATGCAATGTGTATGCATAATCTAGGGACGAGGGTAAGATGCAAGACAATCATAATTAATTAATAACTTCTATAACAAATGAAAATGGATACGACTAAACAATAGGTATGGTAGATCGTAGGGTTTTGACACGATCAAAAATAGGAAGCCACAAGTAAAATTATTATCCAAACTCGCGTTAAGCGATTTTGGTTCTTATGTAAAAATGAATATTGATTATTAATTTCATTTTTACATTGCTCTCCCCTTTTTAAAAAAAAACGATATTTATACAATAATCTAATAGGGTACCATTAATACAATACAAATGAGAAAATAACATCCTAACTACTTCAAGTTAGATGACGAATTTTTTTCTTTACATTACAAATTTTTATACAGAACAAGTGTTATTATATAATATAAAAAATTCAAAGATTAATACTTCAATTTTAGACAAACAATTACGCTAGACAAAGAATTGTATTGTTAAATTTTTTACAAAATTTTTATTTTTCTGTGGGAAAAAATTATGTACATAATGAATAGTAGGTAAAAGGAAAAAAATATAAATTATTTTCCAAAGTTACCCTGATCGTGCAGTCTATAACTAATTTTATTGACTATTGTAGGTAAAAAATCGAATTACGTAATGGATGATGTATAGACCTGTGGTCTAGTGTGTATTTGTGTGTATTAGATACAAAGTGTGTATCATAACTTTGAGGGACAGATTAGCTGAGAGGATTCTTAAATTAACTGAATAAATGCCTGAGCAAAAATTTATATATAGTAAGCAAAAAGGCTTAGGACTATATAAATAGCAGAGTTAGCACCTACACGCTATGAAATAGTTTGTGATATCGAATGATTTTAGAATAAGGTTTGTATATATAGTATATATAGTGTGCATACATGCGTGTGTATGTGTAGAGATTTGGAAGGTTTTTGAATTAACAAAGTTTAAAAATAATGTATGTATAATAATTTAAGATGGGTTTTAGGGTTATAAAATCTTTTGAGTCAATTATTGTTGTTATTATTATTATTATTATCATTATTATTATAAAATCCTTTAAGTTCAAGGTAGTATTTAAGTATTTAATTAAATCAGTTACACGAATTAAGGTAATAAAAAAGAAATGTACTTAGAGGACTTACAATTGATGAAAGTAAATCTCACGGTTTAAAAATTGAATTTTGAAGATGGAATTAAATTCGACTAGTAACATTCCTAGCTATATATGAACTATATAACCATTAACATTAACCAGAAGTATCGGTACGATAATTGAATTAAGAAAATTAAGAATACAAATTAAAAATATAAATCAATTTATGCATTTTAATGAGCTAAACATAATTTTATAATATTCTTAAAAATAAAAGTAAATCGAACCTTAGATGAGTTTTGGCCAAGAATAAAAAGTGTTATTGAAATGGAAGGAAAGCATTTCGAACAAGATAAATTAGGTACATGATCGATTAATTATTACACAATTTCTGTCATCAGAAAATCGCAATAATTATAAAACTCGTTACCAACATTTGTAAAAACGGTTTTGGTTGCCAACAATAAAATATGTCATTTTACCTATATATTTATATACGCAACAATGGCATGAAAAAGAAAAGACATCGGTCCATTTCCTTCTTACAACAAAACAAAGAAAGGTTAACTAAAGACGCAACCCGGTCAATTCAGGTTGAATTAAATTCCCTTTACAACAAAAAAAAAGGTTGAATTAAATTCTTAAATTACATTTTCTTAAATTAAATTCTCTTAACTTACAAAGAAAAAGTTGAATTCAATTGACTGCATTGAAATGCCTTGGGACTTAAAAACTACCTCTTAAAAACTAACTTCTTCAAAACTAACTTCTTCAAAACTAACTTCTTCAAAACTAACTGCTTCAAAACTAACTGCTTCAAAACTAACTGCTTCTAAACTGGCTTCTTCAAAACTGGCTTCTTCAAAACTGGCTTCTTCAAAACTGGCTTCTTCAAAACTGGCTTCTTCAAAACTGGCTTCTTCAAAACTGGCTTCTTCAAAACTGGGGCGGTTGTCCCTCTTGGATGCAACCTATTGACTTGACCTCTTATCAAGTATTTCTATAAATCTCTGGGGCGGTTGTCCCTTTTGGCGCAACCTTCTGACTTGACCTCTTATCAAGTATTTCTATAAATCTCTGGGGCGGTTGTCCCTTTTGGCGCAACCTATTGACTTGACCTCTTATCAAGTATTTCTATAAATCTCTGGGGCGGTTGTCCCTTTTGGCGCAACCTTCTGACTTGACCTCTTATCAAGTATTTCTATAAATCTCTGGGGCGGTTGTCCCTTTTGGCGCAACCTTCTGACTTGACCTCTTATCAAGTATTTCTATAAATCTCTGGGGCGGTTGTCCCTTTTGGCGCAACCTATCGACGCAACCTATATATAAAAATATATATATAAATATATATATATATATAAATAAATATATATATAGGGTGTCCTAAAAAAACTATACAGTCTTTATAGCATCATATATTTTATAATTTAAAAAAAACCAAACAATATATTGTTATAGGAATGGCCAATGAAAGGTAAATTAGTAATCTAAGTGATCAAAAATTAAAGCGAGTTGTTTGCATATAAAATTTAATGAACTACGCGAAGTGCTCAAAATGTTCTCCAGCTTCATGAATGCACTTTCAATACAACAAAATCGTGTGGTCTGATGAAGCAACCTTCAAGCTGAATGGCACAGTAGATCGACACAACTGCAGTTACTGGTCACTTGACAATCCACACGTTTATGTGGATAAACATGTTAATTTACAAAGATTAACAGCATGTTGTTTATCATCCAAGGGTTTGGTTGGACCATTTTTCTTTAATGGGACAGTTACCGGTGCCGCATATCTCGACGTGCTGCGGACATAAATTATACCTGCAGTTCGGAAGTTGTTTGGAAACGACGACTTTTACTTTCAACAAGATGGAGACCCCCCTCCTTATCATTGTGATGTCAGAAGGTACCTCGATGAAACGTTACCTAACCTTTGGATAGGATGAAGAGGAAGCGTTGAGTATCCTCCACGTTCACCTGACTTGATTCCATTTGATTTTTACTTGTGTGGCTACCTGAAGGATGCAGTTTATGGTACAAGACCTGCATAACTTGAACACCTTAAGGATGCAATTAGGGAAAAGTGCGAGACAATCACAGCATCCACATTAGTTCATGTCTGCGAATCAGTTAGTCGACGCATTCAAAAGTGCATTCATGCCGCCGGAGAACATTTTGAGCACTTGGCGTAGTTAATTAAATTTTATATGCAAACAACTCGCTATAACATTTTGATCACTTAGATTACTAATTTACCTTTCATTGGCAAATGCTATAACAATATATTGTTTGGGTTTTTTAAAATTATAAAATATATGATGCTTTATAAAGAGTAAATTTTTCTTTTGGGACACCCTCTAAATATATAAAAATAAATATATATATAGATAAATATATATATATATATAAATAGATATATATATATATATATATATATATATATATATATATATATATATATATATATATATATATATATATATATATATACAGCGTGTCCCAAAGAAATGTATACCCAGTTTGTTCGATAATACCAGCTATGAGGATAATAAATATATTACTTTTTATATGGTTTTTAATAACGAATTTTCTCCTGAATCTAAATATGTAATTATTTTTATTAAAAATTGAAAAACAAAAAAGTTACAGATGTTTAAATTATAATTATTATTTTCGAGACTTCATGTGCGATATTTTCTAATATTTTAACCGACTCTTTTGAGATACTTATGTTTAGTGTTGATATTGAAGCATAAATGTTGTAATTATTAGTTAATTCAAAAATTTACAAATTCCAAGGTTAAATGACACTTTATCTAAGATGTTCAAATTGTCGTTAGAAAAGAACAAACGTCGCAGAGTTATAAGATGTTAGATAAGGTTAGAGCAAAACTGTAGTCTTGCCTAATTAGAACTCAACGAAATGGCTAGGCTAAGCTAGGCACTAAACATAAGTATCTCAAAACAGTCGGTTAAAAGGCAGGCCAGGCCATAAAAAAAAATATTAAAAAATATCGCACATGAAGTCTCGAAAATAATAATTCTAATTTAAGCATCTGTAACTTTTTTGTTCTTCAATTTTTAATAAAAATAATTACATATTTAAATTCAGGAGAAAATTCTTTATTAAAAAAAAAGTAAACAGTAATATATTTATTATCCTCATAGCTGGTATTATCGAACAAAGTGGGTATACATTTCTTTGGGACACGCTGTATATATATATATATATATATATATATATATATATATATATATATATATATACTTATATATATATATAAATATGTATATATAAATATATAAATATATATATATATATGATGAATAAAATCACGAAGGGAAAAGAAACACAAAGTGGTGCTCAAGCGCTTTCGTCTAAGTGTATATATAATTTTGACTTGGTCCGCAATGTATATAATATATATATATATAAATATATATATATATATATATATATATAAATATATATATATGTTATAATGTTATAATGTTTCAGGCCGACAAAGACCCTAGGATCCACTGCCTGTACATTGGCAACGACCAATTTTTACAGAACTAAATAATTATCAATTTAAATCTAATTAATTACACTAGGCAACAAATTTCAACTTTTTTTTTGTTACAGACACGTGAACTACTGATTCCTACTAAAGCGCTGATGCTGATTTCAGATCTGATATCAAAATTTCTCTATCACGTCCAGATTTTGTGTAACCGAAAACCCCTATTTTTCATTTTTTTTCTCACCCGCTTCTATTACGAAAGCCGTCTAAGCTACTTTTCCGTGCCACGTTTTATGTTAAGCATACTTAAATAATTAGTGAACAGGGATGCTTTCTTCCTTTATTCTGGCTTAAGACAGACAGCGGAATTCCGCTGGCGGAGTTACCACCCCTGCGCCCAACCATCCACCCAAAGCGCGTTAGTATTTTGTTGTTACTACTGAAAGGCAAATTCCTGTTCTTAAGTGAAACTTTGGTGTGTCCTCTTCCTTTGTCGCTTGTAGGATGATGAGCTCTCCTTCTGCAGGAACCAACAATAATCTCCCATCATATTTGGGTTGAAATTACCTTGGTATCTGTTTTCCATAACTGAGATCTGTTGGTGGAAGCGCTCACCATGCTCGTCACTTACAGCCCCAAGGTTGGCCGGGAAGAAGTCAAGATGAGAATGTAAAAAATGAATTTTCAAAGACATTCTGCATCCCATTATTTCATAAGATTTAAGCATGTTTTCTACGAGTTTACGGTGGTTTTCAGCTTTGTGGTTTCCAAGAAAATTTTTGACAACTTCAACGAAAGATGTCCATGCTCCTAGTTCATTCTCATTTAGGTTAGATGGAAACGATGAGTCGTGGATGACACTGCGGATCTGTGGTCCAGTGAAAACTCCAGCTTCTAGCTTAGCATCTGTCAATATTCCTTTGAATTTATCCTTTAAATATTGGAAACCACTACCTTGATGATCCATACCCTTCACGAAATTTTTCATAAGGCCAAGTTTAATGTGAAGTGGTGGAAGATGTACTTTCTGAGGGTCAATAAGTGCTGGGTGTTTCACATTGTATTTACCAACAACATGTTCAGTTCTAGATGGCCAATCATGTTTTTTGTAGTGGTTCTTGTCATCTCTGCTGTTCCATAGACACAAAAAGCACATATGCTTTGTGTAGCCCAACTGTAACCCAAGAAGTAATGATACAACTTTAAGGTCGCCACAAATATTCCATGTGTGGTCCTTATATTTGATGAGTCTTAGCAGCAGTTTCATCGATTCATAAGTCTCATTAAGGCCAGTGGCATGTGCTACAGGTATTGAAGGTTTTTCATTGCCGTTGTGCAGTAATACAGCTTTAAGGCTAGCTTTACTAGAGTCAATGAACAGTCTCCATTCTTTTGGATCATAGCGACAGGCAATCCCTTGCATCAGACCACTGATATTTGGCAGAAACAAACGTTTTCTTCCTGTAAGTAAAATGATGAAAACTGCAAATGGCGATGGCGGAAATGGGAAACTTTGGTGTTTGGTTGGAGAAGATTAAATTCTTGAAGTCTTGAACCAAGCAACTCTGCCTTTTCTTTTGGTAATTCCAAATCGCGCACTAAGTCATTTAACTCCGCTTGACTTAACAAATGTGGGGAAATATTTGCATCTGGAACATATATGCCATCTTTCCCTGTTTCTATATCACTAGCAGAATCTTCAGATGAACTGCTGTCTGTTATCGTTGCTGGTGGAACTGGTGGTGGATTTGTTTCATCATGTGGTACTGGTTTCATTGCTGATTCGCAGTTTGGGTACGTGATCTTTGATTTGTTTTTCTTTGTGAAACCAGCAATCTTTGTCAAACAAAAATAACAATCATTGAAGTGATTTTTCGGCTCACGCCAAACCATGGGGACTGAGAACGGCATAGCTTTTCTTTTACCATTCATCCAAGCTATTAACATTGCATTGCACTGTGCACAGCAAATATGTGGTGCCCAGTCCCTCTGTTGGTCTCCTAACTTACAGTCAAAATAACACTTGTAGGCAAGTTTAATCTTTGTTGTTATGTTTCTACGTTGTGGCTTAGGTGTATATTGTCCACAGACAAAGCAGAAGTTGTCTGGGTGATTTACACAAGCACGTCTATTTGATGCCATTTTGAATTACCATACAATATCTGAAAAAACGTAGAAAGTAATTATTACGATGTGCAAAATAAAAAGAAATACACACCGTAGTACAAAACAAATGCTATAAAAACACACAAGTCACCACAACCTGTCACTTGCTCATCAGCAGAGAGCTTCAACAACCGTTCTGCTTGACTGTCACGTAGCGACTGACCGTTGGGCCGTTGCCCGTTACTATGCTCTTGACTCAGTGTTGCCAACTCGGGATAAATTTTATTTATCAAAATTGTTCGAATTTGTATATAGTTGGCAAAAAAAATTGCTTTAACCTTGAAAAGCAAGTTTCATATTACTGGCATTAAGCCGATTAAAACCAAAATCTGGACGTGGTAGAAAATTTTACTAAAAGTGATTTGCATTTTACACAAAATCTAGACGTGATAGAAAAAATCTAATTATAGATTTGAAATCAGCATACCGAAATTAGCTAGGAGCACCTATTTGGTCTTCTGTAACAAAATCTTTGTTGCCTAGTGTTATCGATTTAAAACTAAAGATACTGTAGAATCTCTGGATCCAGAGGATCAAGTCATAATGGACTACCATCCACAAGTATGTTACACTCTATATTTATAACCGACATGCAAATATATCAGATCCAAAGAATCCAGTCAATTTCATTACGGTATCCATCAATACTAGTACCTTGCCAAACAAAAATAAGTCACGGTCCATATCGATTGCGGACCGAGTCATAATTTACCACCATATACATTACAATATATACACTTAGGAGGAAAAGTGGAGGTGTGGCTGTAAAGACTGTACAGTAATGTAGAAATGTGTTCGCACCCATTTCGGGTCCCCTATTTCAAGGTGTTTGTGGAGCAAGTGAAGATCATGAGTTTTTCAATACCTCACAGTACTATGGGGGGCACCGCTCGGCAGAGGAATCTCTTTAAATAGGGTGTGTAAGGACAGAGAGTATCCCCTAACCCAAGATATGGGTGAATCAAAAGTAGCGCCCGATTTCTGACAGTTGATTGTTTGTTTGCCATTTGTATTACAGTGTACAAGAAGGTAGAAATAAATGAATGACATGTTTATCTAACCATTTATTCGGGGGAAAATTATTACGGAACTGTACCAAGCTGTTTACTTGCAATTTTCATGACTTCCCAGAAAGAATCTGACAGCCGAAAAAACAGAAATCGGGCGCTACTTTTGACTCACCCTGTATATATATATATATATATATATATATTATATATATATATATATATTATATATATATTATATATATATTATATTATATATATATTATATATATAATATATATATATATATATATATATAATATATATATATATATATATATATATATATATAACACATTTAACTGCAAACACGCAATTAATTAACGTTCTCTCTCTCTCATCTTGCGCGGAATATCTCCTATACAAGCGTCATTCTTTACGATATATATATAAATAAATATATATAAATATAAATATATATATATAAATATATATACCGTAAAATTCGGTGTAGAAGTCGACGTGGTGTATAAGTCGACCCAAGATTTTGGTTAAGAAATTCGTGTTTCAAGATATATCCTTTGTATAAGTCGATCCCCCACTCCTCTACTAACCAACCAACCAACCAAGTTCACAAGTTTAGTTTACCGCTGCTGCTGCATCAGTTTACTGCCACCGCCTTACAGCATTAGTTTACCCATAATTTTACCGCTATGGAGCCTCCGTCAAAGCGAATGAAGTACAGGACATGAGAAAACAAAATTTACTGTGGTATTAAGTTGCCTTGCTGATGGCACAAAGTTGAAACCAATGGTGATTTTTAAAAGAAAGACAATGCCACCATTGAAGTTTCCAGCAGGCGTGTTTGTTCACGTTCATGAAAAAGGATGGATGGATGAAAATGGAATTCATTTATGGATTGAAAATGTATGGAATCGGCGCCCAGGCGGATTGCGTGAAGAATCAATGTTAGTATGGGATGCATTTCGAAGCCATTTAACAGATAGTGTTAAAAAACATTTACAGAACAATAAAACTGAATCTGTTGTTATTCCTGGAGGTCTAACGTCTGTGCTTCAACCTCTTGATGTATGCATCAATAAGCCATTTAAGGACAAAATGCGTATGCAATGGAATAACTGGATGGCTGAGGGCGAAAAGTCTTTCACAAAATGTGATAATATGCGTGCCCCATCGCTAGATGCTTTATGCAGATTTGTGATAAATTCTTGGGAAGCCATTGGAATTGAAATTGTTCAAAAATCATTCAAAAAATGTGGGATTAGTAATCAAATGGATGGGATGGAAGATGATTTGTTGTGGAGAGATAGTGATAACGAAGAAGGTGCAGTAAACAACTTAAGCGATTCCAATTCAGATTCAGATACATATGGCGACCTTCATCCTAATCCTAACAATTTTTAAAGTTTTTTATTGTCTTTTAACCTTTTAACTGTGTTTTTAATAAATAAAGTGATATATATATATATATATGCGCCTCGGTGGTGTAGTGGTTAGCGTCGCTGACTACGAATCTATCGGCCTCAGGTTCGAGACCCGACGGCAGCCGGCGCGCAGCAAAACCCAGCTGTTCATCCTTCCACACAATAAAGAAAGTGGTTGGTAGATAAATGGGTACCCTAGATGGCCTAGTGGTTAAGACGCTGGGCTGCTGATGGGGCGTGGTTCGGATTCCACGTTAAACTGTAGGTCTAAGGTGGAGTGAAAAGCTTGACCTTCGTCAGAATGAACAATTCAGGCGGAAGCTAACCAAAGGTTACCAAAGGATATATACTGTATATATAAATATATCGCTATATATATATATATATATATATATAAATATATAATATATATATATATAAATATATATATATTTATATATATATTTATATATATATTTATGTAAATATATTTATATATTTATATATATAAATATATATTTATATATACATATTTATATATATATATATATATATATTATATATTTATATATATATATAGATATATGTATATATATTAATAAATATATATATATATATATATATATATAATATATATATATATATATATATATATATATATATATAAGCAAACAACCACATGGAAAAGGAAACACGAAGTCCGAGCGCTTTCGTGATATATTCACATTATCAAGGAGAAACAGAAAATAGACGGAGATTATAAAGTAAATGAGTTAAATAAACAAGCAAAAAATTCACAATCGGCACCTCAAATTAAAGGCCCTAAAGCCCTCTAAAGATTTTTTCAATTGATAACATAATCTGTAGTCTGCTAAATTACTAAATATAAAATAACTATATAGATGAAATTAGACAAAAAACCAATACAGAGAACAAAAATTATTATAATGGTTATTAACACTAATATTTAATTAAAGCAGGCAATTAAGTGTCAAGAATTTAATGAAAACAAATAGATAACATAGATAACAAATAGATAACATAATCTGTAGGCTGCTAAATTACTAAATATAAAAGAACTATATAGATGAAATTAGACAAAAAACCAGTACAGAGAACAAAAATTATTATAATGGTTATTAACACTAATATTTAATTAAAGCAGGAAATTAAGTGGCAAGAATTTAATGAAAATAAAGGGAATGGTGCCATCGTCTTACAGAATATTACAAAATTTCTACAAACAGTCTGGAAAAATTGTTTTCCCAAAAGCAAACCAGTTGAAAAGTCCAATAAACCCCCCAGCAAGCAAAGATTATACACGAAAGAAATATTACAATTAAAATAGACACATAGGAATGTTAACAGTTTCTTAAATAATATTTATTTATTTAACAGGGCAAACCGTTAAGGGGCAAGAATGCGGTCAAGAAAACAATAGGCCCTTCGCCACCTTTCTAACAATGCACGAGTCTAATTTATACAGCCCAGGGCTAATATTAAGGACCAAGTCCGCATTATTCTTGATCACACTTGATTCCAGTATATTTCTGCTAACAATAGATTTACTAAACCTTAATTTGGAAGCATTTTTCCAGTCAATGGGGTGATTAGTATCTCTTACGTGAATGAAAATGGCGTTAGATTCCTGGCCACTTCTTATACTGTATTGATGCTGTTTAATACGTAACTCAAGGATCTTACCAGTTTGGCCAATATGTAGATGATGTTCTTTGTCTTTGGCCAGTGACTTTAAATCTCATTGAATTCTTACCCAAACTTAATAATTTAACTCCCTCTATCAATTTTACAGTTGAAATAGAAAAAGATTCTTCGATCCCTTTTTTAGATGTTTTATTATATAGGTCTGGAAAAAAGTTTAAGTACAATATTTACAGAAAACCCATTAATAATTGTTCCTATATACATTATTATTCTGATCACCACATTAATGTAAAACGATCCGTTCTTTCTACTTTGTTCCTAAGAGGCCTACGAATTTGTAGCCCAGAGTTCATTGACGACGAAATTAGTAAAATATACAAAATTGCTTTTGATTTAAAATACCCAAAGAACTGCATAGATAAGTCCTTAAAAATGGCAAAGAAAACCTTCTACGAAGTAAAGGATAAGATTCCTTATAACACAAAAAATGTTTTAGTGTTACCATTCAGAGAAAATTTCCTTGATCTGCCGAATCTGCTGAGGACTTTTAACATAAATATTGCGTTCAAAAATTTAGATGTAATTAAGAATTCATTGATTAAGAACTCCGCTTTAAATGAACAGGGTTGTGTATATAAAATCCCTTGCACAATATGTAATAAATTTTACAGTGGCCAAACTGGTAAGACCCTTGAGTTACGTATTAAACAGCATCAATACAGTATAAGAAGTGGCCAGGAATCTAACGCCATTTTCATTCACGTAAGAGATACTAATCACCCCATTGACTGGAAAAATGCTTCCAAATTAAGGTTTAGTAAATCTATTGTTAGCAGAAATATACTGGAATCAAGTGTGATCAAGAATAATGCGGACTTGGTCCTTAATATTAGCCCTGGGCTGCATAAATTAGACTCATGCATTGTTAGAAAGGTGGCGAAGGGCCTATTGTTTTCTTGACCGCATTCTTGCCCCTTAACGGTTTGCTCGGGTTAAATAAATAAATATTATTTTAAGAACTGTTAACATTCTTATGTCTATTTTAATTGTAATATTTCTTTCGTGTATAATCTTTGCTTGCTGGGGGGTTTATTGGACTTTTCAACTGGTTTGCTTTTGGGAAAACAATTTTTCCAGACTGTTTGTAGAAATTTTGTAATATTCTGTAAGACGATGGCACCATTCCCTTTGTTTTCATTAAATTCTTGGCACTTAATTTCCTGCTTTTATATTTAGTAATTTAGCAGCCTACAGATTATGTTATCTATTTGTTATCTATGTTATCTATTTGTTTTCATTAAATTCTTGACACTTAATTGCCTGCTTTAATTAAATATTAGTGTTAATAACCATTATAATAATTTTTGTTCTCTGTATTGGTATTTTGTCTAATTTCATCTATATAGTTCTTTTATATTTAGTAATTTAGCAGACTACAGATTATGTTATCAATTGAAAAAATCTTTAGAGGGCTTTAGGGCCTTTAATTTGAGGTACCGATTGTGAATTTTTTGCTTGTTCATTTAACTCATTTACTTTGTAATCTCCGTCTATTTTGTTTCTCCTTGATAATGTGAATATATCACGAAAGCGCTCGGACTTCGTGTTTCCTTTTCAATGTGGTTGTTTGCTTATTAATAAGATCACGTGTTATTCTGTGATTTTAGTGCATATATATATATATATATATATATGCGCACTAAAATCACAGAATAACACGAGATATATTTATTTATTAATATATATATATATATAATATATATATATGCGCACTAAAATCACAGAATAACACGAGATATATTTTTTATTAATATATATAATATATATATATATATATATATATATATATATATAAATATATATATATATATATATATTTATATTTATATATATATTTATATATATATATATATTTATATATATATATATATTTATATTTATATATATATATTTATATTTATATATATATATATATATATGTATATATTTATATATAGATTATTTATGTATATATTATAATATATATAATTTATATATATATATTTCTATATATATATATATGTTAACCCCTCCGTCTATGGCCCTGGGGTGGTTCGGATCGACGGGGGTTCTGGTTAGGAGGCAAGCAACGGATGTGTGACTTGAAGTGGTTTTCTTCTATGTTACTCTCGAGTTCTTCTATAGTGGCTCGGAGGACTCTGGTAGATTTGCAATCTAAATGCTGAAGGTTCCGGATTCTTCTTATAGCGTATCCGGAAAGTTTTCTAAGTTTTTCTGAAGAGAGCAAGGCTCGAAGGGGACAATAAAAAGTTTCTCAATTGTAACTTTACTGCTAAAAGATACAGGTAGTGCTCAGCCTCTGAATTAGCTTCTGAATGACAATGGAATAATTTTAATGGGTTTATATACCCAAAAACTGCTAACATTATTATTATTAAATGCTAAGAAGGCTGTATTATTTTTGCACAATATTTAAAAATAAGTAAATTTTTTAGCTGTAAGGTCTTGAACGAGTAAACAAAATATTTGAAGACGAAACCATATTTTTATCTTAAACCGCGACTTTTCAGATCTGATGTTATCATGATCTGCCAAGTTAACTAAAAGTGGAAATCGGACTATGCATCTTTACACTAAAATATGCATATGAGTGAAATTTTAAGGTTTAAGATGTACAATTTTAATGCTTAGGCAAGACATGATCTCATTGTTTATAACGAAAGAGAGTGTATACAAAATGTGAACATTGCAAAGCTTAAACAGGATTCCTTATTAAGCGAAATCTAAAAAAATGATTATGAGATTTTAAAAAACAACAGGTCACCAATTATTTAGCAAAGTAGAAAGCAAATCAAAAATTTTATCCAAACTCGCGTTGGGCGATTTTGGTCCTTATGTAAAAATGAATACACACACGTACATACATATGAGTATAGGCATTATATAAAGTTAAATATATAGAATATACAGAATTATATAAATACATGAACCATATAACACATGAATTTTTAAAATGGATACTTTTTCTTACAATGGATACAGAGACTATATAAATGAATACAAGAATTACATGAAGGATAAGATAATATAGGAATATGGGAATTATTTATGGTTCATTTTTACAGGGCTCTTCCCTCTAGAATGATATTAATATAATAACGTAACAGCCTAACTAATGCTAACTAGATGATAACTATTGGTTTTATAATACAGATTTATATATACAACATAAGTCGGGTGGTTAAGTCTAGTTCACGTGGTCTGGGTACGCACTCTTGGTCGTGCATAAATAGTTTCATGTTCCGTGTCACTGGTTTTCTTTGTTCCCAGAATGATCTTTTCATCAAAATACCGAGGATAATAGCACATACAATAATGATACTAACGGCAGATGTTGAGAAAATGGTTACCGGTTGTAGTATTTGTAAGAGGTTTTTTGGTTATCATCCGAAATTTTAAACCGGCTCAATTGATCATTCCATTCAGGGGCATGCAGTTCGGGTAGGATGGTTACAGGTTTTATGGAGAGATTTAAGATCTCTATGACGGGTTTAAATTTAATTTGCGACGGAAATGGGTATGAGTTATTAAGGGTAACCTTATACGGGTTGTATATTTGGAGGGCTTTTGAACGCAAGGAGCAACCAATTGGTAGCCGAATAATCATAGGGATTGTAATGAGGGAATAATTGATGGACACTCGAGGGTAGCGGCAGTCCTGTTCGCGAAGGAAACCCAGATGTCTGGTCCAATTCGTAGTTGGATGGTTTTAGGGGAATGAAATTTTTTAAATGAACATACGGGGGCATGCCGGTCACGAATTAAATCGATAAAGCAAGACCTAGTAGTGGGAAGAATAACTGGTTTGAGTGGAGGGCAGATGAGTTGTTTATTTGGTTGCGGGAATCGGCAATGCCGGACGTCGCTATCTGACATCATAGAATAAGCTGATAGATCTTTGGTGAGGAAAAGGTAAGGTGGTACGGTGGGTAAATACAATCGATAGACATTAGAGTTATTTTGGTAGGGTGTTGGGAAAGGGTGAAATTATATACGTCATAAGTGAGGAAATCGAAAAATGGTATAATTATGAGGTATGTGTAGGGGCGTGGTCCATGTACAGTCCAGGTGTATTCTAGAAATTGAGGGTAATTAGTGTGGTTGAGTGGGAATATGGGTGATAATTTTAATTGTGACTGGGCGGTGTGAATCAAGGACTGGAGTATTTCCCATGGTATTAGGGTGGAAAGAGTGATTTTTCCATGGGCTAGCTGGGTTGCACGCAAAACCTTGGAATGAATCGTAGTTATTCGTTGTAAGTATTTATCGATTAGGGTTACTTGTATGTTCATTATCTATTAATTCTATATATCGTTTGTGTTCTTTGTATTGAGCTAACATGGATTCAAGGTATGTGAATCTGTCCGAAAGGGAGTGAGGAAGCGATTGTTTTCGTGTAATGACCTAATAGTTTGTTCTAACATGTGTCCATTATATTGTCGATTCGCGCGAAGAGATTCAATTTAAGTTCAATTCTTTTAATATCTTCTTCGGTTGCTAATCCGAATAAACCTTTGAACAGTTTCCCTCCTATATCTATCAGTCCCCTTTTACTTCTTTGGTTAAAGTTTTCTGAATTTTTAGTTTCAGTTTGTATCCATGGTAAGGCTAATATTTCTGATAGGGCGCGTGCTGTAGTTTGAATATTTTCGAGGGTATTTTCTAACAGAACGCGACTAATCTGATCTTTTCCTTGGAAAGAATTTGGACTTTACTTTCAAACGTTTTAATTGGGTTTGTATCTGAAGGAGATTGATTTTAATTCTAGCAGGGGGTTGCAAATTTATATAAAGGTCTGCATGCCCTTTCAAAAATTTACCTTCTGCAAGTTTTTCTATAACAACTCCGGTAGAAATTTTAATGCTAGGTCTACAAGAGTAAATAATTTGGAAAATTATAAGGGGGACAATTTTATTCATTTCTACGCCTTAAGTTATACGGAGCTGGGGTAGTTGTGTGGATACTTGTGTGGATACTTGTGTTGGTGGGCGAAGGGGTCGGCCTCGTTTTGGTGGCAATGGGGGTCGACCGTTGAGCTCGGATTCTGAGCGGGTTCGTTTCTTATGTGAAGGTTCTAGTTCACGTGGGTGATGCATTTGCGGGCGGTATGTAGGGTCCGTGCGTCGATCATCAATCGGCGAGGGTGGTGACAGAGGAGATGGTGGAGATGGTGGAGTTCCACTGAGTGATCTCTCGAAGGGGTTTCTCCAGGGTCTGGGTCCGATGGGACGCTTGGCTCTGGGGCCTCCTCTTGTTCAGAGATTGCCTCGAGTAATGGTGGTATTACGAGGTACCAATCTTCGTCATGGGTAGCGGTTCCCGCGGTGACTACTTCAGTTTTTTGATCCCTGCCCGATTTGTTAATATCTTGACCTTTTGAAGGATAGGCGGCTCGAACGCCTGGCAGCTGTTTTTTGGGAAGGTGTTGTTCGGAAGCTATCTTCAAATTGTCAGCGTGAATGATCTTTAGTTTGGAATGATCCCGGAGGTCGAGGATTTCATAACGATTTTTTCCGAGGTCTTTCATAATCCTATATGGGCCATCCCATTTTGGGTATAATTTGCGATGAGCCCCTGGCGGTTTCACGCTCTTCAGATAACATCGCATACCAACGATTATAGTCCGTTGACGGGGATGACGCCTATGTTGCTCTTGCTCCATCTGTTGGTTTCGTTGGTCGAGGGCATAGCGGATTATGTCAAAAATCTTGAAAGATCGTTCAGCTAGTTGCTGATTTGCTTCTGCCATTTCGGAAGATGTTAGGACTGCCGGGTCGGTTTGGTCGGGCAAATCAAAAGGTAGACGCTTGTCGTAGTGATAGAACGAAATGAGGGGTGTCCCCGATGGACACATTATAGCCATTGTTGATGGCTGTTTGTACCATGGGAAGGGAATCATCCCATGTACGGGAGGATGCATCGACAACGTGGCGCAGGGCTTCCAAGATCTTTCGATTGTGCCTTTCCACTAAGCCGTTTGCCTGCGGATGGTATGCCACAATGTGTGTATTTTTAATTCTACACATGTTACAGAGTGACTCGAACAGTTTGGAAGTGAAACTAGGGCGTTATCCGAGATTAGGATGGAAGGAGTGGTATGGTTTTGGATGACGCGTTCCACTAGGGCTCTTGCCACAGTTTCCGAGGTCTGGTCTGGAATGGCGGCTACTTCGCTGTAACGCGAGAAGTGGTCCGTAAACACAATGATGTACTGATTTCCCTTTGATGTTTTGGGAAATGGTCCCAGTATATCCATTCCAGTTCTTTGCCAGGGCCTCTGGCATACTGGATATTTATGCATTGGAGCGGTGGATGGTACGTTGCCCTTATGCTTTAAACACGACGGACATTCGGCGATGTATTCATGTACCGTTCTGTTCATCTCGGGAAAATGGTATCGCTCCAAAAGACTTTTGATGGTGCGATCCGGCCCCATGTGTCCATAAAAAGGTGAGTCGTGACAAAGTCCAATGGCTATATCAACGAGATCCTTTGGTATCTCCACGAGGTCGTTTCCATCTTCGTTCCTGAAATGTACGAGCCCATCTTTGAGGTTGTACTGTTCTTTTACCTTCGATGGTTCCTTTTGTTCCAGGCGCGCCCGAAGGTTTGGGTGTGTTGGTCCTGTTGTTGGGAGTATTGCAGACACTCGTAGTCGAACACAGGAAGAAGTCCTATTTTATTCACTCGGGCGTCGGGCTTGAGTCTCGACAATCCGTCTGGAATAACTTGCAGTTTTCCCGGTTTGTATACGATTTTCGCTGCAAAATCCTGAATCAACAGAGCCCATCTACTCAATCGTCCTTCAAGTAGCTTGTCCTTGAAGAGGTACGTGAGTGGCTTATGATCAGTCTTGATGGTTACATCGTAGCCATAGACGATATTTCGGAATTTTTTCAAAGCCCAATATACCGCTAGGGCCTCTCGGTCCGTAGTGGAATAATTCCGTTGAGGTGCAGAGAGAAGTTGACTGGCATAAGCAATGGGTAATTCCACACCGTCTACGTCCTGTAACAGGACGGCTCCTAGTCCATAGGAGGAAGCATCTGTGGCTATGATGAAGGGTCTTGTGTAATCAGGATATTGTAAAATGGGATGACAGGTTAGTTTATTAATTAAAGTTTCAAAGGCATGTTGGTGATCGGATTCCCAGTTAAATTTCGAATTTTTCTGGAACAAATTAGTAATGGGTTTAGCAATATTCGAAAATTGGGGGATAAAGTTCCGATAGAATCCGACAAAACCAATAAATGCACGGGCGTCGTCGATGGTCTTGGGTACAGGGTACCTTTCCAGGGCTTCGAGTTTGGCTGGATCAGGTTTAATTCCTGTGGACGAGAGTAGGAATCCTAGGTATACCAGGGATTCTTGTAAAAAATTGCACTTTGCAAGCTTCAGTTTAAGGTGTGCTTTTCTCAAGTGTGATAGCACATTATGAAGGCGTTGAAAGTGTGTTTTTATGTCCGAACTATAGACGATAATATCGTCAAGATACACGAGAGCTTCGACACCTAATAGGTCGGAAAGGACTATATTCATCAACCTAGAGAAATTAGCAGGCCCATTTCGGACTCCGAAAGGTAAAACCTGGAATTCGTAATGGCCTCGGTTAGTGGAGAAAGCAGTCAATGCCCGAGATTCGGGACTGACCTCCATTTGCCAATAACCTGATGCTAAATCGAGGGATGAAAAAAAGTTCGCTTTCCCTACGTTCAGAATTGTTTCCTGCATGTTTGGAATCGGGAAACGGTCTGGGATGGTAATGTTATTCAGGCGTCTAAAATCTATACAAGGGCGAGATGTTCCGTCCTTTTTGGAGACGAGAATCATAGGAGCGGACCAGGGACTAGCTGAAGGCTGAATGACATCCTGCTCCAACATGTCCTTGATGTGTTCCTCAATAGTGACTAACTGAGAATGTGGAACCCGATAGGGAGGAATGAAAATGGGTTTGGAATTGGGTTCCAACTTGATTTCAAAAGGGACCAAATTAGTTCGGCCCAGAGGATCTCCGGTTAGGGCAATCACATCTTTATTTCTTATCAGGAAATCGAGAAGTGATTCCATTAGTTTGGGATCCTGTAAAGCTGGTGACTCCTGAAGGGAGTGCTTCAGACATTTCTTATATTCTTCTTTTAATATTGAAGGCTTTAATTCTAAGGAACTGGAAACACGATTTATCATACTGATGGGGAAATCTGAATCTATTTCTACTGTGGAAACAGTTCCTATTTTCTGATTTGAAGTTAATTCTATAGGACTTTCTCCTTTGTTTAAACAAACAACAGGGATAGCTGAATTCTGACTCTGACTAAGGACTTGGGCAATAAGAACATCTCTTTTGAAATTACTTTTCTCTGTAATCAGAGTACGCTCTGACTCTAATAATTTTCCTTGACTGTTAACTACTTTTGCTAGGAAACAAATCTTCTCATAAGGTGCTACTGTTATATGCTCGGTAGGGCATATGAAAAATTGTGAATCTGATTCTGGTTCGGCGACTAAAATTTGCCTTATTGGCTGAACTGAAGCTGGCTGACTGGAAACTGACTGACTGGAAACTGGCTGACTGGAAACTGACTGACTGGAAACTGACTGACTGGAAACTGACTCTGGAAACTGACTGTCTGGAAACTGCCTGGGTTGATCCAACTGGATTCAACAACTGGAACTGATTACCCTGGGGTCTGATTTCTGGAGCGGTTGTCCCTCTGGATGCAACCGGCCGACTTGATCTGCTATCAAGTAGAGGGGGTTTCCTATTTCTTTCGGAAATCTGAACTGAGCTAAGTCTATTAGCATTAAGTTGTCTGTCATCCTCGCGGAGATGGTGTGTCCTATTTCGACACTTTACTAACTTTCCGGCTGGGTAAATCTCCCATTGATTCCGGTTAAAAAAATCCATCCCTAGTAGGATGTCTGTCTGAAAGGTGGCGACTGTGTCCACTATACAACATTTCGCGGGGTATACCGCGTTTCCAATTTCTAAATATAACTCAATTTCTCCGTATGTGGGTATGGGTGTGCCCGTAACTCCTCTAAGTTGGCAGGATGGTGCCTTAAGTTCATATTTATAATTTGTACTCTCTAGTAATTCATCTACGCATTGTTTCTTAATTAACGTCGCGTGTGCTCCTGTATCTAGGAGAGCAGTTAAATCTTGGTTATCCGTACTACAATTTATTATTAAATCTAAGAGGTCCGCACCTATTATCCTGATGGGGAGTTTGTGTGCGTATCTGGGCTTACTACTGTAATTTAGGAGGGAGGAGGTTGAACTGCTGCCTCCAATGTAGGGTCTAAAAAAGGGCTCACATGGTCTTCTATGGGAGGACCTGGATCATATTCTACGGGATATCATACGCTGAGGGTGTTCTTGAAAACTGTTCTCTGGGGAAAATGATTCCTCCCCGGGTACTTCTACGTACCGAACTAGTTGACCTTGCTGGTTGTATTGGGGTTTATACATGGGGTAAGAGTGTGGGTGACCCTGTGGTCGTGATATTGGGTTGGTAGTTCGACTGAGGCTGGGAATGGACTGGTTTCTGGGGATTGGTTGACTTTTGGGATACGTTTTGGGGACGTGGTTGGTTTGGTTTCTGAAAGTGGGGTCTATACCCTGCAGGGGCTTTATCAGCACACTTTTGGCGATCGCCACGGCGATGACCATGTTCGTGACAGTGGGAGCAATACGAGGGGTAATTACATTGACTTATCATATGCCCGAAACTATCACAGTTAAAACACTGTGGAGGAGGGCGTGTATTCTGGGTTTGGGGGGCTTGTTTCTGGGGTGTTCCCTGTATTTGCCTTGGTTTATATTGTTGTTGCTGTTGGTATTGGTGTTGTGGCTGCTGCTGAATATACTGTACAGGGGTTTCTCTACCCTTTCGGTAGTTTGGTTTGCTAAATCGGGGTGATGTTCCCGTGTTTTGTTTATGGCTACACTGACAGGTTTGTCAACATTTAAAAACTCCTGAAACTTTTTTTTAGGCGCTCCGGGTAGTTTTGGTAAATGGTTGTGGCTACTATTAGATTTCTTTGTTTCGAAGTAAAAGTTATGCCACATGCATTTTCTGCGGCCCGGAGGGCTTCTCCTACAAGTTTGTGTGTACGTGTAATAAAATTGTTTAAATCCTCGTGTTCCTCTTTCTTCCATTTAGCTTGGAAGACTGCTTCTAATGTGGCTAAGGGTTGTGCAAGGGTTATTTCTTTAAAAAATTCTAATAGGTTTTGTTTAAAATCGTCCCATGTTATAGCTTCGCTAATTGATGGGACGTAAGTGACTGTGTCATGGGCATTTCCCTCTTTAGGGTCAATAAATCTTTTTGCTTCTCTGATTTTTATATCATCATCGGTAATATTCTCGCGTAAGAAATGTTGCTCTAAAGACTCAACCCAAGGTCTTACGCGCGGTTCAACAAAACGATTATCTATGGTCCCCTTAAAAATTAAAACAGTATGAGGAAGATTTACTAATCTGCCTAAGTTAATATATGCTGGGGCGGGGGTTTGAGACTGAGACATACTGACTTGTGTGTTTGGGAATATGTTTGAAGGGCGCGGGGTAGGTGGAAAAATGGGTGTAGGTAATTCTTCGATGTCAGAAAGCGCACCGTCTGAATCGCTCATATGTGAAGGTACTTATTAATGTTCTAATTAGGTCTGCTTGACCGATCTTAATTCATGGAATGATCACTTAAGGGGTTTTCCTAACTACACTATCTAAAAAAAATAATGCACAACAATTTGCCTAACTCGGGGAAAATTTGAAAAGATTGCAAACAAAAATAAAAATGTAAACAAAATTTCACTCAAATGTACGTGATGGTATGGTAATACTATGTTTGGTACATTAAATAAAATTATACTATACTAACTAGAATAGTAAAAATAACTGAAAATAACTGTGACAATACTGTTTTCAATAAAAAGAGTGTATCACTGGTGTCTGAAGTGTTCACTGTGTTTTTTGTTAATTCTGGCTCAATACTAAATATTAATTGTTAATAATAATGACTTTTCAAATGTTTAGAAATTATTTTAAAAAAAGTTTTGTACTTAACAAGATTCCTACGGCGAAATCCTTTGAGGTGTGTCCTGAAGACGTGTCTGGCTGGCCACTTGTTCCTAGATGAAAAGTAGGCGTGAAGAACTTGGAGTCGTAACGCACCGGTTCAAGGGTGGATGTGACGAACTAGAAGTCGTGACACGCCGGTCAACTGGGTGTTGGTTCTGGTTCCAGAGTCTGGAAGACTGGAAGAATCCTGGAGTCGTGAAGATCCTGGTTAAAGGGTCGCCAGTTGTTAACCCCTCCGTCTATGGCCCTGGGGTGGTTCGGATCGACGGGGGTTCTGGTTAGGAGGCAAGCAACGGATGTGTGACTTGAAGTGGTTTTCTTCTATGTTACTCTCCGAGTTCTTCTATAGTGGCTCGGAGGACTCTGGTAGATTTGCAATCTAAATGCTGAAGGTTCCGGATTCTTCTTATAGCGTATCCGGAAAGTTTTCTAAGTTTTTCTGAAGAGAGCAAGGCTCGAAGGGGACAATAAAAAGTTTCTCCAATTGTAACTTTACTGCTAAAAGATACAGGTAGTGCTCAGCCTCTGAATTAGCTTCTGAATGCCAATGGAATAATTTTAATGGGTTTATATACCCAAAAACTGCTAACATTATTATTATTAAATGCTAAGAAGGCTGTATTATTTTTGCACAATATTTAAAAATAAGTAAATTTTTTAGCTGTGGTAAGGCTTGAACGAGTAAACAAAATATTTGAAGACGAAACCATATTTTTATCTTAAACCGCGACTTTTCAGATCTGATGTTATCATGATCTGCCAAGTTAACTAAAAGTGGAAATCGGACTATGCATCTTTACACTAAAATATGCATATGAGTGAAATTTTAAGGTTTAAGATGTACAATTTTAATGCTTAGGCAAGACATGATCTCATTGTTTATAACGAAAGAGAGTGTATACAAAATGTGAACATTGCAAAGCTTAAACAGGATTCCTTATTAAGCGAAATCTAAAAAAATGATTACGAGATTTTAAAAAACAACAGGTCACCAATTATTTAGCAAAGTAGAAAGCACATCAAAAATTTTATCCAAACTCGCGTTGGGCGATTTTGGTCCTTATGTAAAAATGAATACACACACGTACATACATATGAGTATAGGCATTATATAAAGTTAAATATATAAGAATATACAGAATTATATAAATACATGAACCATATAACACATGAATTTTTAAAATGGATACTTTTTCTTACAATGGATACAGAGACTATATAAATGAATACAAGAATTACATGAAGGATAAGATAATATAGGAATATGGGAATTATTTATGGTTCATTTTTACATATATTTATATTCTATATTTATGTATATATTTATATATATATTTAATATATATATTATATATATTTTATATATTTATATATATATATTTATATATATTTATATATATATATTTATATATATTTATATATTTATATATATATTATATATATATATATATATATTTATATATATATTTATGTATATATATATATTTATATATATATTTATATACAGTATGTCCCACAAAAAAGTACACCCAACTTTAGATTGTACTAACTCCTCCAAAAATTGAGATATTTTGGATCTGTTTGTTTGATTTAATATAGCAAATTATTCTTTGTTAACGTTCAAATTTATTCATGTTTAAACGAATTAGTGTTTAAGCATCTGCTTTTAACTGAAGCCTTTCCATAAGGCTTATGGAAACCGATTTAATCGTATTTGGTGGGTGCAAGACGGAGCTCCTGCTCACAGGAGTTATTGTGAACGAACGCTTGCAGGAAGTCTTCCACCAAAGAGTAATTGCTACAGGCCATGACATTGAATGGCCTCCCAGAAGCCCTGACTTGATCCCGTGTGATTACTTTTTATGGGGTCATTTGAAAAATAGAGTATTTGCATCACAACCTATCAATTTAGATGATTTGAGGACTCGCATCACAGCTGAAATCAACTTATTAAAAGACAATCCAGATCTTATCAAAAGAGTGATGGGGAAGATGAGAGCTCGACTCCAGATTTGTATCGATAGGAATGGCGGTCATGTTGAAAGAAAACGAAACTAAGCATAACTTTCGTAATAAGGAATAAAGAAAAATCTGCTTTGTATCTTATTAAAATTATGTTAAAGTATCTATTATGTATTTGTCTTTTCATTACATCGATAGCACACACATTATTTTTTCATTGACCAATTTTGCGCAATCCATTTTTTGTACCTTTCAGTTAAAAGCAGATGGTTAAACACTAGTTCGTTTAAACATGAATAAATTTGAACGTTAACAAAGAATAATTTGCTCTATTAAATCAAACAAACAGATCCAAAATATCTCAATTTTTGGAGGAGTTAGTACAATCTAAAGTTGGGTGTACTTTTTGTGGGACATACTGTATATATATATTTATAGTATATATATTTATATATATATTTATAATATATTTATATATATATATATTTATATGTATATATATTTATATTATATTTATATATATATTTATATATATATATATATTTTATATATATATATTTATATATATATTTATATATATATATTTCTATATATATATATATATATATATAAATATATATATATATATATATAAATATATACATATATAAATATATATATATAAATAAATATATATAAATATATATAAATATATACATACATAAATATATATATTATATAAAAATATATATAAATATAAATATACATATATATATAAATATATATTATATAAAAAATATATATATATATATATATATACTATGTATATATATATATAAATATATATTTATATATATAAATATAATATATATATATATATATATTTATTATATATATTTACATATATATGTATATAAATATATATATATATATTTATATATATATATTTACATATATATGTATATAAATATATAAATATGTATATAAATATATATATATAAATAAATATACACGGTGAACCAAAAGTAGGTGGACAGTAGGTTGAATACGGTTTGTGTTATATTATATTATAACTATGGTGTCATTATAACTATGGGGTTGTGTTATATTATATTAAATATATAACTAAATTTATTTAAATTTTATTTTGTATTATAGTATACAAAAAAATTAAATATGTATTCTCAAAATAAACGTTATCATTTACTGTCCACCTACATTTGGTTCACCCTATATATATAAATATATATATATATATATATTAGTGATGTAGCGGATGTCATTTTTTTCACATCCGCGGATGCGGATGCGGATGAGGATGTTTGATTTCAACATCCGCGGATGCGGATGCGGATGTCTACATTTTCGTTATTTTTTAGGATATATTCGAGATTTGTTGTGTTTAACGTATATAATAAGTTATTATATAGAGAGAGCTGTAGCTATAATGTAGTATAATTGATTAATTGTACAATAATTGCTGTACTTTTCTCTGAACATATAAAATAATATCAAGCATCTAACTAATATAGAAATCAATTAGTGAATTCGTCTGCAAATAATTCGTTATATTTTGTTGAGTTCAGCCACAATTAGAACCATAATTGTGTTACCAGGATGCGGGACGTGAACCCACTCAAATGCACCCACCGACCTCTTTCCCCAACCTCCACCCATATAGAAAGAGATCTTTAATTAGCTTGATAACTATTTATATTAAGTTTAAAGTTTATTAGGCATATTTATAAATGAGTAATTAAAATAAAGTAAACTAAGATGTTCATCGTTTAATGTTCAAACTTAATTATAGGAAGGTTATGCTTAAGGAACATAATTTTTCTGCCTTTTCTGCTGCCAGTCTGTTTCTCTTTTCATCATATATTAATCCAGCACCGCTAAATAATCTCTCGCTTGGTATGTTTGTTGGAGGACAGGCTAAATGTTTCCTTGCAAGTTTACTCAAGTATGGATAGATATTCTGCGTATTTTTCCACCAACTAATAGGATTGTCACATGCAGCCAGGCGTTTTTCTTGGTGATAGCTCTCGATCATTTTTACTACATCTTTTGACATCGCGTAGGTCTCGTCATTGCTTGACTCAAGAAACTGAGAGACAGATTCTGTGATAGATTTGCTTGTGAAGGTGTTGGTTCTGTCACTGAAACTTTTATTCTTTTGGTGGGTGGCGAAGCGACAGATTCAAGAGATTGAAGCTCTTCAACTGCTTGCCAAGTGATGATTTAACTCGTTCTAATGTACTAGGTGAAAAAACTTAGGCTTTGTAACGTGGATCTAAGTAGGTTGCAAGAGAGTAACTTCATACAAGAACAGCCTCTCGTCTTGTCGCTTGCATCACTTTTGCGCACAATGAACTAGTTCTATTAATATAGTAGAATTTGATAATTTCCGCTTATTAATGACATTTTATCTCAACGGTCCACATCCGCACGACATCCGCAGTCCAAAGTGCGGATGCGGGTGCGGATGCGGATGCGATTAAATGTGCGGATGTGCCGCGGATGCGGATGCGGATGTGACCTACATCACTAATATATATATATATTTATATAAATATATATACCTTACCTTATGAACCTTACGTTGTTTCGTGCGTTGGTCTCTCTACACACGGAGGTCAAGCTAGTGGCCCCGCCTCTAGGTCTGGCCTGGTGGAGGAGCGAGTTGCTTTCTTGCGCTCTCCACCGTACATAACCAGGCACGCCCGCCTCATCTGGTACTGTCCTGAGCCAGGCATCCAGTCTTTTCTTGAAGACTTCAACTTTGACCCCCGTTACGTTTCTGAGGTCCTTAGGAAGCTGGTTGAAAAGTCTTGGCTCCCTGACAACCAAGCTATTTTCCTTCAGGGTTGAGCAGGTCCCTTGTGGTGCCTTTAATTTGGGAACACTACACATTCTGCCTTTCCTATTTTCCAGTGTTGTTTGAATGGTAATTGGGTTTAGTTTTAGGTTTGGTACCAGTTTCTCGATCATTTTCCATATGTAGATTATGATGTACCTCTCTCTTCTTCTTTCCAGTGAGTACAGATTTAATTTACGTAGTCTTTCCCAGTAGTTGAGTTCTTTGCAGCCATCAATCTTGGCTGTGAAATGCCTTTGCGTTTCTTCTATTTTATTAGTTTATTCCTTTTTATATGGGGACGTCAAAACTGAGCAGTATTCAAGTTTTGGTATAATCAGTGTTTTTTGCAGGGGAATCATTACTGTCCTGTCCCTTCTCTTGAACGTTCTTAGAACCTGTCCGGCGACTCTTTTTGCTTTATTTATCGTTATCAGATTTTGTGTTTCGAATTTTGCATCATCTGTCATTATTATCCCGAGATCAATCGCTTTCATGCTTCTCTGAATATGTATATATATATATAAATATATATATTTATATACAATATATATATATATATACATATATATATATATAAATATACAGGGTGGGCCGTAAATTTCCATACATAGGAAAAATAAACATTTTTTTATGGACAACCATTTTATTTATATAATATGCTCTACATGGTTGCCATTGTTTTGAAAACACATTTCAATACGTGTCCCCATGTTGATGAACACGCATTAGCACAGTTGACGTTATGCTTGTAATGGCGTTGGTGATACGTTCCTTTAGATGATTTATGTCTGTATCTTTTCCTGATACACCATGGCCTTCAAGTGCCCCCAAAGATAGGAAATCAAGGGGGTGAGATCTGGGATCTGGGAGGCCACTCCACAGGACCACGCCGACCAATCCAAGCATCCGGAAACTGCTGATCCAAATACCGACGCACGTGAAGACCATAATGAGGTGGAGCTCCATCTTGCTGGAAGTAAATGGGAAGTTACCTTCCTCGTTTAGCAGGGATGGGAAAATCTCTTCTTGCAACATGTTAAGATACCTTTCGGCATTAAGATTTCCACTGACAAAAATTGGTCCAATAATTCTGTCACCCCATACCCCGGCCCACACCATCACTTTACCGGCACCTTGCATCTTCGTCGGACTCAGCCAGTTAGGGTTAGCATTACTCCAAACGTATGTTTTGCCGATTAACCTCTCCATTGACGTAAAAATTTGCTCACAGTAAAAAGTTCTACGTCAAACGCATATCTTAGGGTATCTGAAACATAAAACAAAACGTTTAATTTTTCCTATGTATGGAAACTTACGGCCACCCTGTATATATATATGTGTAAATATATATATATAAATATATATAGATATTTATATTATATATAATAAATATATTTATATATATATTATATATATATATAAATATATATTTATAGGTACATTTATAGATATATATTACATAATATATATATATATAATATAATATATTTATATATTTATATATATATATAAATACAATATATATATTAAATATAATATATTATATATAGAATATATTAAATATATAGATATATATATATAAAAAATATATAAAATAAATATATATAAATAGAAATATATATATAAATATATATAAATATAAATATATATATGTAAAATATATATATAAATATAAATATATATATGTAAATATATATAAAAATATAGTATATAAAAATATGTATATATAAATAATATATAAATATATAAATATATATATAATAAATAAATATAAATATATAATATTATATATAAATATAAAAATATACATATATATATATATATATATATATGTATATAATATATAAATATATATATAAATAAAGAAATATTATATATATAAAAAAAATAATATAGATAATATAAATAAATATATGTATAATAAATAAATATATCTATATATATATATAAATAAAATAATATATATATAAATAAATATTCTATATATATCTAAATAAATAATATATATATATATAAATAAAAATATATATATATAAATAAATATATATATATATAAAAATAAATATATATAATAAATATATAATTATATATATATTAAAATATATATATATATATAAATATATATATATAAATAAAATATATATATAAAAAATATATATTAATAAATAGAAATATATATAGATATAAATAAATATATATATATAAATATATATAGATATAAATAATATCTATATATATAAATAAATAAATATAATAAATATATATGTATAAAAATAATATGTATATAATAAATAAATAATATCTTAATATAAATAAATATATATATACAGGGCGTCCCAAAAAAAATGTATACACACTTTAAATACTTATAAGGCAGGTGTTATTAAAATACATTTCATTTTCAAAATGTAATAGAATCTACAGACATGATTTAATTGTTTTGCCAACGCCTGTTTTCAAACTGACGTCCGTTTCTGGTCCAGGCACTGCTGATAACGCGAAGCAATGGAATCGCAAACATCACGAAACATTTCGTTTGTATTTGTGCTGATTCTCGTTCAATGGCTGCTCTCAATTCAGTCGGACTGTTGCAGGTTTTATAGCGTAGACTTTGTCTTTTAAGTATCCCCATAAAAAAAAGTCTAGTGGTGTGAGGTCTGGTGAACGCGGAGGGTATTCTACGAAACCCCTTCGTCCAATCATCATCCACATCGTGCCAAGTACCACTCGCAATACTCACTCTTCGGTCCGGATCCTCTTCATTAATAGCATGGACTAATCTTGGAATGTAACTTTTCCATTGACAGCGTTTCAAAATGCGTTGGACAGACGATTCTGAAATTCCTACCTCACGACTCGCTTGCCGCACAGATTTTCTGGACTTTGGTGATACGTTCCAGTACTCTTTCTTGCTTTGTTGGGGCTTGACGATGTCCGTGGTCTTCCGGAACGCTTCTTGTGGACATTCTGAACAGTTTCCATCGGCTTCAAACTTATCTCTAATTCGAGTGACGGTAAGTCGCATTGGTGGATCTGTTTGAAACTCCCTCCTAAACTGTCTTTGCACTTCAACTGCGTTTTCACACTTCCAGTAGCATTTTAGAATGAATTCCTTTGTTCAAAGCTTAGTCTGACTGCCATTATTAATTCTAATGGGTTTAACTTGGAAAGAAAGAAACATCAATTGAGCTATCAGCTGTTAAAGTGTGTACAGTATACATTTTTTTGGGACGCCCTGTATATATATATAAATATATATATATATATAATATATATAAATATATTATATATATATAGAATATATATATATACATAAATATACATATGTACATATAAATATATATATATATATATATATATATTATATAGATATATATATACAGTATATATATATAAATAAATAAATATATATATATATATAAATAAATATAATATATATATAAATATAAATAAATACATATATATATATATAAATAAATAAATATATATATATATATATAAAAATGTATATGTATATATATATATATATATAAATATATATATATATAATAATATATATATATATATATACATATATAAATATATATATAAATATATATATATATAATATATACATACAGTGCCGCGAAAAGTATCCGATCACTCAAGAAAATACAATATTTTCCCTTGATATTCAGAGACACAAATTCACTTTCTATTTGTCTAGCGACATCTGGTAACTTTGAGGTTGCTCGCTGATATGAGAGCATCCAACGCATTCTCAAATTAGTGTTCTGGTAGCCTTCGTGCGGGGGCTGTGTCTCAAAGTTGTCAGATTTCATGTTTGTGTAAATTTATTGATATTTTGTTATTTTTTACAGAAAGTGGTGTAAATAAAATTTATATATAATGTGTGCTAAAAAAAACAACTTAAGAGTGATTGTCGAGGTGCTATTGTTGCTTTGCATACATGTGGGAAATCACAGAGAGATAGCTAAGGAAAAAATATCCCAAAGTACCGTTAATTTATGGGTTTCACGGGCTAAGAACAATGCCGGCCTAACCACGCCAGTCCCTAAAAAACGATCTGGCAGACCGAGAAAAACAAATTCACGAACAGACAAACTTATGAAACGTTTGTATGAAAAACCCAACAAACAAATACTGCGAAAGAATAAAATTTAATATGAATAATTTGTTATCTGGTGTTTCTGAACAAACTATCCAGGAGCGGCTCCAAAAAGAACTCGGATTACCATCTCGCCATGCTGCTAAGAAACCGTTCATTAATGAAAAAATGCGTAAAAAACTGTGTCGCATTTTGTAAAAAATATATTCATTGGACTGTTGATGACTGGAAGAAGGTTTTATTTAGTGATGAGTCGACATTTTTGACATTCAGAAGTTGTCCAAAAAAGGTTCGCCGGCCCATTGGCTCAAATAGGATGGACCCTAAATACACCTAAAGACAATGAAACACCCTCCAAGTGTGATGGTTGGGGTTGTTTCGTTACTATGGGCGTGGAAACCTATATTTTCTTCCGAAGAACACAACTATGAATGGTGCACGGTATTTAGCAATGCTACAGGATAAACTTCCAATGGCAATGGCAATCCAAAGGACAAAAACATACATGCATGATGGTGCACCATGTCACATGGCCAAAATAGTGACAAAATGGATTACTGACAATAAATTTGATATTTTGGATTGGCCGGTAATAGTCCAGATCTCAATCCGATAGAAAATATGTGGCTAATAATAAAAAATAAGGTTGAATGCCACGACACTGGCTCAGTCGAAAAATTACAAGAAGCCATCAAAAAGGTATGGTGCAAGGAAAATCAGTGGAAGTTTGTCAAAACTTGATTAAATCCATGCCAAAACGTCTAGAACAAGTCATCCAAACCAAAGGACAGATACAAAATACTAATAAGGTTAGATACATTTAAACATTGTTTTTATGTAAAAAATACAAATTTCCAGGTGTGATCGGATACTTTTGCGGGCACTGTATATATATATATATATATATATATATATATATATATATATATATATATATATATATATATATAATATCCCCCTCATTTGCGGGAATTGTGAAGGAGGGAAATTGCTCTCTGATCTCCTCCTGCCCTCGTAGCCAGCCACGCATGGCTGCTCAGGGACTTTGCACAAGAATATGTCCAGCTGGTTCTTGAAGTTATTCAGATCGGTGTGATGGAGATTCCTCAGTTCTTTTGGAAGGACATTCAAAAGCTTTTTGCCCCCTATTCTGAGGAATTTTCCATCCTCTTTTTCATGGCCCCTTGTCCCAGCGCAGCTGGGACCGTACAAAATCTGCCTCTTCTCTCATTCCAGTTTGTTTCTATTTCATTTCTGAAGTTAGGGACAGAGCCCTGAAGTATTTTCCAAATGTATATTATTGTGTACCGCTCGCGCCTTCTTTCAAGAGAGTTGAGTTCCAGGGATTGTAGTCGAGACCAGTAGTCTTCACCTTCTATAGTCCAGTCAGTCTGTGATTGGACCTGGAAGTAATTGTAACAGATATGGTTTTAACTGTTTTCGCACCCTTACCTCAACATAAATGATATATTAAAAACTTACCCCAAACGGGCTAGTCCAATTTCCGTAAATCCAAGATGGCCGCCGCTACCATCTAAAACAATAAAGTGGCACAAAATTTTTACTATTCAATCACTTTCTTATTGTAATATATCATTTTTTAGGTTTTAATGGTCAACGAAACCATCAGAATGGATTAGAATAGTGTCTGATGCTTAGTTTGTCAATTATGGCGGCCATCATGAATTTTCAAGATGTCCGACGTGTGAAAAACCTGCATTTACTTATATCTTCGTTTCTAATATAGTATGTAGTTTCACAATTTTTGTCTAAACATACATTTTCAGGGTCAGAGAATATAATTATAGCGCTTAAGATATTGTCAGGTGGGCGGTAGGCCCACCATGGCGGCCATCTTGGATTTTCAGAATGGCCGCTATGCGAAATCATATATGATCCGAGTTTCTTAATACGCCTGAATCCTAAACTTGGCGCTTAAAAATGCAATTACTTCCAGGTCCAATCAGTTTCTAAAACAAAATTAACACTAATTTTGCAATAAAATTAATTAATTCTATTATTTTGTTTCAGGTCAAAATGGATTCTGAACGTTTCGAAACCTGTGCGATATGTAAAGAAGTCATAGATGACCGTGATTCTTATGTGACACTAACAGAAAAAGGTGCCTTGGGTGTTTGCAATGCTAGCAGAAAAGAAAGAGACGATGACATCTTTGTCACAGCTGGAGACAAACTACACAGATCATGTAGAGATCCATATATTAATAAGAGAACATTGCATCTTACAATAAAAAGAAAGCATCCACATCTTCTGATGCCACTGCATTTAAACTTAGTTTAAGATCTGATCACGACTTTAATTACAAATTGGATTGTTTGTTCTGCAAAAATCGCATCACCGAAAGAGATAAACGGGACAATAAAGCTTTTCAAGTGATGTGCAAGAATCGTGAGTTTGATATCAGTATTCTAAAAGTTTGCGAACAGCGCAAGGATGGCTGGGCAGTTGATGTAAAAGGGCGTATAGCTTTTGTAAATGATTTACATTCAGAAGATGCGGTGTATCATCAAGCATGTAGTACTAACTTTCGTATTGGAAAAGGTATTCCAAAACTATACGATAGTAACACAAACGAGTCAAAGTTTAAAAAGGGGTCGGCCTTATGATGAATCTCAAGAGTCTGCCTTTGCTTTTGTGGCGAATTATTTGCGAGAAAATGATGATGAACAAACCACAATCAATGATCTTTTGTCAATAATGCAGGATCATCTGAAAGATTCATCAAGTCATGCATATACTTCCAAATGGCTGAAAAGTCGTTTGATGGAGCATTTTAAAGATGAAATTGTTGTCACGGAGATTAATGGGAAACATAATGTTGTCACATTCAGATCAAAAACCAAGAATATTCTCTATGATTTCTATAAAAGCAAGAAATCAGATGACGTAGAAACTGAAAAAAATCGCATTATTGAAACTGCGGCAAAGCTGCTAAAAAGTGAAATTAAAGAATGCGATAGTTCTTCAACAATGTATCCATCCACCCAAGACATAGAATCTCGTGCCCGTTGCAAAGAATTTCTTCCCAAATCTTTACGATTACTGCTTGAAAAGATGTTTGTTGCCAAAAGCAGTGACCTACGAATTGCCTCTATTGGGCAGGCAATAATGCAAGCAGTCAGACCAAAAGCAATAATTGCCCCACTTCAGATTGGCTTGGGAGTGCAAATGCATAGACAATTTGGATCAAGGTTTTTGATTGACTCTTTACACAGTCACGGATTTTGCTCTTCCTACTCAGAGGTTCAGAAGTTTGAAAGAAGTGCGGCGTATCATCAGGGGACAGAAATTGAAGGAATTGACAATGAATCTTTCATACATGTTGGTGACAATGTTGATCACAATATTAGAACAATCGATGGTCTAAATACATTCCACGGTATGGGTATAATTGTTACAGTTACTCCCAAGGTAGCTTCCACGAAATTAGTGCCAAGAATAGATGTCACATCAAAGGAGATCGTGGACATTTGCAGCATCGAAACTCACATATTTCGCTCGCGCAGAAAATCTTCTTGCGCCTTAACATACAAAGATTTGCATCAATTTCAATTTCATGCCGATGATCCAACAAGTTGCTTCAACATTTTATGGAATTGTGCCTGGATGCTGAAACCTCAACGACCACTGTGGAATGGCTTTATGCAAATGGTGCATAAAGGAGAGCACCCTGGACAGGCTTCCGTTATATTCATGCCGATGATCGATATGCAATCCAGCGACGAATCGTGCATTTTGTCAACCATGCATTTTGTGTCTGAGCAAGCAAAGCGCTACAACATGTCACCGGTACTAACATTTGATCAGCCACTGTACTGGAAGGGAACTGAAATCCAAGAAAGTGTGGATGATGCAAGCCCTTTGAAAGAAATAGTGTTGCGACTTGGTGGGCTCCACACTGCCATGAGTTTCCTTGGATCTATTGGGCATCTCATGACTTCTTCCGGACTGCAGACAATGTTAGAAACTGTCTATGCTGAAAACACGGTGCCCCACATGCTAAGTGGGAAAGCAATATCTCGAGCCGTTCGTGGTCATCTACTAGTTGTAGGTGCCCTTCATGCAATAATGATGTCAGAAATATACGAGTGCCCTATTAAGTTAGACAATGATGAAGAATACACTCAGTCAGAAGATGTTTTCAATTTTGCTGATAACTTCGATTTAATACAGATCTCAGATTTACTTGATAAATCAATCTCAGGAGAAATAAGTTCGGAAGATGTAGAAAAGGAGGAGGTCTTCAAAAAGATGATTGAGAAACTGGAGAACTACAAACATAGCTTAGATTCCTCGAGAATTGCAAAACTGTGGTTCCAATACATAGAAATGGTCGAAATACTATGCACATTCATAAAAGCCGAAAGAACAGGAAACTTCCTTCTTCATTTACTGGCAGAGTATAGCATGCTACCATTTTTCGCAGCGTCTGGACATTTTGCGTATGCTAAGTCAACACGCATCTATCTTCAAAAAATGTTAAATCTAAAAGAGACACATCCAAATGTTTACGCAAAGTTTAGAGAAGGCTATCATGTTGTTCGCAGAAGTAATAGATTTTGGGCTGGACTCTCAACAGATCTGGTTATAGAACAAGTTCTTATGAGGAGTTTGAAAACAACAGGTGGACTAACTCACGGACGAGGAATGACTGAGGTACAAAGATCAGTTTGGCTACTGTCGACACCAGCCTGTGCAGAAATAAACCGTGCGATGCAGGAAGTTACAGATGTAACGTATGAAGGTAGTGAGCAGCATAAAGAAACAAGACAGGCACGACTTGAAAGAGATTTCAAAGATTCATTGAAAATCTTGGCGTACGCTGTGGCAAGAAACCCCTTCGACAACCGAAAGGAACTCATGAGCATTGACACAGGAGAAATTGCTATTTCAACTGTCAATGTAGACAATGCCAAGGTTATTGGAAGCAACATTCTTGCTTCAATGTCCGGAAAACCAGTTGCAGATTATACGTTCAAGAAGAAAGACGTGGCCATAACAATGAAAGCAAGATCAACTATTAAGATAGATGAAGAAGTTATTCCCGTTGATCCTCTCTTGTTATTCCAACGTCTAATAACCACTGTCAGAGGTATGGGATCAGCTGTAGACTTGGAGACAGCATTCTCGTATGAGCTGTGCACATTTCCTCCTGCACTTATAGAGACAGACGGTTTGTTAAGGGAAGCAAATAAACCACAGCTAGCAAATTCTATCTGGTCTTCAACTGCGCCTGATGAATCAGATGCTTCACTTCCTAAAGATATTTCATATGTCCTCGATGGAGGATCCTTACTCCACAGAGTACAATGGACAAAAGGAAGAACATACAACGAGATTTGCAAAACTTATGTAGAATACGTCCTCAAGCATTACGGAGAGGGAACAGTCGTTGTATTTGATGGGTATGACGGGAAGCCTTGTACCAAAGATACAACCCACATTCGCAGAACCAAAGGCAAGCAGGGCATACCTGTACGTTTAACAGGAGAAATGAAGCTAAATATGAAGAAAGACGAGTTTCTTACTAACCTCGACAACAAGCAGAGATTTCTAGTAATGTTGGCGACTAAAATGAACGAAGAAAACATGAAAGCAATCCAATCATCTGGTGATGCAGACCTTTTGATTGTACAGACAGCAATTGAATCTGCCAGAAGTAAACCAACAGTTGTTATTGCAGAAGATACCGATCTACTCATTCTCCTGCTCCATCATGCTGATGTAGATGGTCACAGAATATTTTTCACATCAGAGCAAAAAACTCGATCGAAAGCGAAAACCAAACTGTGGGACATCAAGTACGCTAAATCGAAATTAGGATTGAAGATTTGCGAAGCAATCTTGCTTATTCACGCCTTACTTGGGTGTGATACAACGTCCAGATTGTTCTCCATTGGTAAAGATGTGGCCCTGCAAAAGTTTAAGAAAGACGAAAGCTTTCAACGCTTAAGCCAAGTTTTCAACAACTCAACATCAACAAGAGAAGAAGTTATTACTGCTGGAGAAAAGTTGTTGCTTATTGTTTATGGCGGAAAAAAAGAAAGCTCGCTTGATAAGCTTCGTGTCACAAGATTCTACCGGAAAGTTGCTGCAAGTATGAAAGTTGTGTCTCCCGAGAGCTTGCCTCCAACATCCGCAGCTGCATCATTCCATTCATTGCGTGTTTACCTCCAAGTGCAAGTTTGGAGAGGACTGGAAGATCTTGATCCAGAAGAATGGGGTTGGACTGTGAAAAGAGGAAAACTGCTACCAGTTTATACCTCGAAAGCTCCAGCACCAGAAAGCTTACTAAAACTTTTCAGATGTAACTGCAAGGTAGAGTGTCAGAACGCGAGATGTACGTGTTTCAAGAATGGACTGAAATGCTCAGCCTTGTGTGGCGAATGCCAAGGCGTTTCTTGTCTGAACTGTCAGCACCCTTTGGACATAGAGAATGCAGAGAACAGTGACGAAAATAATACAGACCCAGATTTTTACTAACTCACCATCACGCATAGGCTATATCAAAATGCCTATCCCTGTGAAATCGTTATGTATTGATTTGAGTTGACATAGCATGCTATTTTTTCTATAAACTAAATTTCAGATCAATATCTCAGTTTATCCAAGAGTTATGTCCAAAAAACGAAATCAAAACAAGTGAACGTCGTTAATATGAAAATATATTATCTTCGAAACTATGAAGGATAGACTAGTGGTGTTGGGGTTCATTTGAAAGACCTAATCAAAGCCTCTACGATTATGATGTCCAATGGTCAATTTTACTTGAGTACTTGAGCAATGGTCAATAACGCCTACAATCGCGGTCGATACGCAGCGCGATGTTCCGTTTTTCGTCTTTTAGCATGAGATGGGAGCGCCAGCTATGGACTGAGTAAATTTTTATCAACCAAAAATATTTGCTAACTATCTAGGAAGGATTACTGAAAATTTGAAGAAAAACTATTGATGTTAAAGGTTAGCTGTGGACGAAAAATGCAAGATGGTGTCATTTTGACCTACCAACCTGGGGGTGTGAGGGGTTAATGCAAATTCCATTTTTCTGAAAAATTGCTTCACCCGATGGTGGTAAGTTTTTAATATGTTATTTTTCAATATTTGGGGATGTCAAAAACGATGAAACCATTTCTGTTACAATTACTTTCAGGTTGACCAAAAATATAGCCTAGATTGACTGGACTTTTCCGTTTCCTCTATCTTAGACGTAAAAGTCCTTTGTATAGTTCCAATGCTCGCAATGTCTCTTTTTCTGTGTGGGCTTGTGAGTACTGATGATTCCCCTTATTTTTCTAGACGTTGTGATTTTGATTTTATATTGCTCTCTGAATTCTGCATCCGACGACATTATTACTCCAAGATCCCTGACTTGTGGATTTGGTGTTATCTGTTTAGCTTGCGGAGTTTTGTGCCCTTTTTTCTCTAGCTCTTTGTTATGACCATATCTTAGAAGTTGGAATTTTTCTTCGTTGAACTTCAGTAGTATGACTGCAAAATGTTAGAGGGCAGAGCAATTTCATAATGTGGCCAAGAGTGCCACCCCCCACCCCCCTTTGTTTCAAGGCACCCCCACCCCACCCCTTTGTTTCAAGGCACCCCCACCCCACCCCTTTGTTTCAAGGCACCCTCCCTTTGTTGCCAACCCCAAAATGGGGTTGCAAGGGGTATGCAACTTGGAGTTATCCCCAAAATTGAACCCCCCAAAGTGGCATTCTCTCTTTGGGGAGAAGTTGGGACGGCCTCACCCACCAAAGGGGCAGAGAGAGAGAGAGAGAGAGAGAGAGAGAGAGAGAGAGAGAGAGGGGGGTTCTTCGCCTGACAGCTGTCAGACGCACATGAGATCTTCAGCCACCCCGCCGCTCTCTTATAGGCCGCTAATCAGCCAGTTGGCTTAGAAGGCTGAGTTGCCAGATTGCTCCATGCATTTAATTTATTCCATATATTAACCACCCAGTTGGCTTCGAAGGTTGAGTTGCCAGTTTTCGCCATGTATTTAATTATTCATATATTAATCAGCCAGTTGGTTTAGAAGGTTGAGTTGCTAGATTCGTTATTTATTAAATTATTCCATATATTAATCATCCTGGTGGCTTAGAAGGCTGAGTTGCCAGATAGCATTAATTATTTATTTACTCCATATATTATTCCTTATATTCTTCTGTCATCTGGCTTAGAAAGTTGAGCTGTCCAGTTGGCTTAGAAGACCGATTTGACAAATAACAATTAATTAAATATTCAGAAAACCGTTTTAGAAACCAAACAAGTGATATAATTGTGTACAAGGAATAAATAAAACACCAATACAACGTTCTGTTTATTTTAGCTGAATTAATGGATATACAATGGGACATATATATGGTCAAATAATAGATCGGAAAATATATAATTATACAAAAAATAGTATTAACAAAATATTAGTATAGGAAAATAATAGGTATATTAATTATATATAATCATACAAAACATAGTATTAACAAAATATTAGTACAGGAAAATATATAGTTATATTATCAAAAGTTATATTATCAAGTATTAGTACAGCAAAAATTATAGTTATATTATCAAATATTAGCACAGGAAAAAATATACAAAACGTATAATCATATTATTACAGAAAAAATATATATTGTCTTTAAGTTCTACTGTGCAAAACGCTAAATTCGCATATGATAGAGTCTATATCCACATCGCCATTACTTTGTACGATGTAGTAAAACCGTCCAAGCATCACTTCACCGTTTAACTGATGCGGCGGTCTATACACGACATAAATGGCTTTCATATCGTTCAATACTATTTTTGTACCCACTTTACACTCGGCGGGCAAGTTATATTTAAGCACAGCTAGAACACAATCAAAAGCACGCACAAGAATGTCATCGTTAACCACAACATTAAATACAAGTTTATAATCATGCCTTTCCAATCGGGGGCTTTTTCTTAACGTCCCGAACTTTTCAATCGTGAACTCTTCTTCACTCGGCATAACGGGATTGGAAATATTCTACCAAATCGTAACGACACCTATCCACTATATAGAGGTATAGCTCTTCAGGGTGAACAGTGTAGGCGAGCTCAGCTCTGTACCTCTCAAGTGCTTTGTACCAAAGCTCAGGGTTTTTCGAAGAATCTAAACCTTTCTAATATGCATCCAGATCTAGACCGTTCTCCCCCTGTTCATTCCTACATTCAACAAATCCGTTGAGCAGAGCGGTGTAAACGTATTCAAGTATCGTGTCAAAATAAATCATATCCGTAACACGCGCGTCTAATATAGGCTTCAGCTTAAGGAATCCGACGATCTCAAACAGTCTGTCGAGGATGAAACGGTTTCGTGTAGGAACAAGAACGTCATTATCAGCTGTGTTCTTCCACATCAGTCGTATATCAATGCATGGTTGTTCATTATTTACACTCAATGTACAAACAATGGTATATGAGGCGTCACTGATCGTCTCTCTTCTTGTACCTACGTCAGCTGGTATTTTATAACGGTCCGCAGCCCACCTCTCAACTACCACAAAGATTTTATGCATCTCCTCAAGACTTAAATAACGTTACGTTTGCTTGCATGCCTGCAGATCGTTTCAAGCATATAGTTAATGGTGCCGGTTTCTCGCCTGAACACGCGCAATGACTTCGTCACGGAGACGTCGTACGAGGCATTGAAAATGCTTCTGAAAGGGAGTTCCATCGTATTCGCACGTTCACACGGTTCGAGATGACTATGGCGCGTCCACTCGATGCAAGCTCTGAGATGACTATGAGCCAAAGGAGGCAGGCAAGGAGGATCGGCTCGACGGGCGGGGTGAATCATCCTCATGAAACGTGAATGGGTTTGTTCGAACTCGTATGCTCCGGGAGGAGTGAGTCACACCATAATCTAATGAAACGTGTACGGCGCTGGCCCAACATGAATCGTTATATCCCATTATATTGGGCAGATGTTTTGAGAAATTTTCCGATACAAGAATTAATTTCGGTTTTAATGTTTTATCACTACCACTTCCCCGAACACGCACCAGACATTTTCCTTCATGGTAATTTTCACGAACTAAACATTTTTTAAATGTTTTATCTCTCCTAAACATCTTCACAAACCGGTGCGCTATTAGAGAGAAACATATGTTCATATTTATCCTTTTAGCTTAACAGGCGATACTCATCTCTAAAATCTGTTAAAAACTCCCACAAACCTTTAGCCACAACCACACTACAAACCTGATCATGATATATATTAATGTAGTTGTAAAAATACTTAAGATTGTCCATGATGACAAGATTTACATTTTCAGCCGTAGGGTACGAGTAATCGGTATGGTGTAACATGATATAATACCGCTTATCACACCACTCATCCACAAGACTCACTACCCATAACTGTTGTTTATCTTCTGACCGTGTTGCTTCTTCTACCACGCGGTATATGTGAGCCTTTATAATGTTATAATGTTATAATGTTTCAGACCAACAAAGACCCTAGGATCCACTCATGGCTGGTCTACCTAACTGTGTTCGTAATCGTGTATTGTGTATGTCCTCCGTGGTGGCGGAGGGGACCTACAATTTTACGTGGGTTCCGAACCACAAGAAAATAAGAAACTTATTTAAAAACTGCCGGTAAATTGGCAACGACCAATTTTTACGAAACTAAATAATTATCAATTTAAAAATAATTAATTATCGGTTTAAAACTAAAGATAGAATCTCTCGGTCCAGAGGAGCAAGTCATAATAGACTACTATCCACAAATATGTTACATTCTATATCTATTTATAACGGACATGCAAATATATCAGATCCAAAGAATCCACTCAATTTCATTACGGTATCCATCAAGTCACGGTCCATATCGATTGCGGACCAAGTCAAAATTTACAACCATATACATTATCAATTTAAAAATAATTAATTATCGATTTAAAACTAAAGATAGAATCTCTCGATCCAGAGGATCAAGTCATAATAGACTACTGTCCACAAAAATATGTTACACTCTATATCTATTATATAACGGACATGCAAATATATCAGATCCAAAGAATCCAGTCAATTTCATTACGGTATCCATCAAGTCACGGTTCATATCGATTGCGGACCAAGTCAAATTTACAACCATATACATTACAATATATACACTTACGAGGAAAAGTGTAGGTGTGGCTGTAAAGACTGTACAGTAATGTAGAAATGTGTGCACCCATTATGGGTCTCCCATTTAAAGGTGTTTGTGGGGCAAGTGAAGATCATGAGTTTTTCAATACCTCACAGTACTATGGGGGGCACCGCTCGGTAGAGGAATCTCTTTAAATGGGGTGTGTAAGGACAGAGAGTATCCCCTAACCCAAGACGCTGCCTCTCTATATCCCACAACACTTGTGTTGAGCTGTGGGATCTATCCCCAAAGCCTTAATTTTACTACCTTAAACTATACCCTTTCTATCAACATGCGCGTCCAATCGATTCTTAAACATGTTTATAGACGTGCTACTAATTACTTCTACCGGCAAACTATTCCAGCTATTTACTATTCTATGCGTAAAAAAGTTTTTGGCAACTGCTGTCTCGAACCTTCTACTTGTCAACTTACACCCGTTATTTCTAGTCCTATTATATTGAGATATTTCGAAAAAGCTATCTCTATCTACGTTATCAAACCCATTCATAATTTTGAAAACCTGGATTAGGTCACCCCTTAACCTCCTAGTCTCGAGTGTAGTCAATTTTAACTCTTTAAGCCTATCATCGTACGACTTTGACCTAAGAGACGGAATCATCTTAGTTGCTCTTCTTTGAACTCTTTCGATTTTGTCTATATCTTTGCGCATATGCGGATTCCAAAATTGGACCGCGTACTCCAAATGGGGTCTAACTAATGATTTATAAAGAGGAACTATAATATCGCGCGATTTGTACTCAAAATTTCGAGCTATAAAACCTAACACTTTGTTCGCCTTATTGACCGCCGCTGTACTTTGTTTCGCTACTTTTAAATCACCAGTGACTATAACTCCTAAATCTTTTTCCTGCTCTACGCTTGTTAAATCTTTCCCTGACATACTATACGCAAAATTACCGTTACGCGAACCTATATGCATAATTTTGCACTTATCCACGTTAAATCTCATTTGCCATGTGACTGACCAATCAACGATTTTATTCAGATCTTCCTGAATTTTACCTCTATCTTCGTCATTAATCGCCCTACCACCCAGCTTCGTTTCATCCGCAAACTTTGAAACTGTCTGACTAGGCCGACATCTAAATCGTTAATATATATAAGAAAAAGCAAGGGGCCCAATACAGAACCCTGAGGAACGCCACTCGCTACATTAGCCCAACACGACTCCGCTCCATCAACGACCACCCTCTGTTTCCTGCCTCGCAACCATTCTTCTAGCCAATTTATTACTATACCCCTAATTCCATGAGCCTTAGTTTTTTCAATCAGTCTTTTGTGCGGCCCGGTGTCAAACGCTTTTTGAAAATCTAAATACACTACATCAACCGCCCGATGTCTATCGTAAACGTCAACCACGCTTTGGAAAAATTCTAAAAGATTAGTTAAGCAAGATTTGTTTCGCCTAAAACCGTGCTGCGTATTTCTAACCAGATTATGCACTTCTAAGTGTTCGACTATACGATCCCTAATTATTGATTCCAGTAGCTTACCTACAACAGACGTTAAACTGATTGGCCTATAATTTCCCGCCGCACCTTTATCGCCTTTCTTAAAGATAGGTGTTACGTTTGCTAACTTGAAATTATCTGGTACGCACCCCTCAGAAATAGACACATTAAAAATCTTTGTTAGCGGCACAACAATGCTATCTTTTAATTCTTTTAGTTGTATGGGATATATGGAATCCGGACCCGGTGATTTACGTGTTTTTATTTTATCAATATAGCGCATTACTTCCCCTTCACTAACGACAATATTATCCAAAATATTACCATTATCAAAAGGTATTATGTCTATGACCGTAGGGATATTCGTTACATCTTCTATAGTAAAAACTGACGTAAAAAATTCGTTTAGCAAGGTAGCCATTTCCTTGTTTTCAGAGACTAGATCTCCATTTCCACTTTTTAATGGACCTAAGACACTTTTTACTGGATTTCTATTATTGACGTATTGAAAGAATCGCTTAGGGTTTTCTTTACCGTCACGAGCTATGGAGTTCTATAAAATACTTCAGTACATCGTCTGTACTGCGAAATCCTACAACCCCCTCCCCAGAATATCCGTAGAGTATTTGAATAGCTTGACCCTTCGCACGATTCAATGCAGCCACTACATCTACGCATTTAGCAGAATACCACTTCATAAATGTTGAACACGCTATACTAAAGGTAGCCATTACTATTTTCTTCTATGCGAGAGAATACATGTATGAGCTCAAGGGTATACAGAGGTCAACTGAGCACGCAGAGAAGCCCAGGTTGCGGCATGACTCACACTGCCGGTCTTCCAGTCGGCGGGGCTTAAATTTTACTGTACACAAGCAGACACACACAAAGTGAAACGCTAGTTGAAACATGATTTATTTAATAAACGAAATAATCAGGATGTACATATTTACAAATAAGTGTAATTGTTAACCCCTCCGTCTATGGCCCTGGGGTAGTTCGGAGTCGACGGGGGTTCTGGTTAGGAGGCAGCAACGGATATTTCTTGTGATAGTTTCTTCTATAATATTCTTCTTTTTTTTCTCGCCATAGGGTCGACAGTTGTTAATTCTTCTCTTTTGATAATACTCTGATACTTTCTCTGACGGTTCGCCGATTTTCTCTTTATAACTTACCGGGAACTATTTTCTCTATGTACTAAGTTCTCGGAAGAGAGCCCAACTCAAAGGGAAAAATAAAAAGTTTTACTGTAATTTATTTCTAAAAATGTACAGGTAGTGCTGTGAATTTACAGGGGTAGAGGTTCGACCTCTTTCGACCATGACTCAGGCCGGAATCTAAAAAATTAAGGAGACAAGGGGCCTCTGACCCCTCCTTGCAGCGAGGCTGCTAACAAGGGAGTCTCGTAGTAGTGACCAAAGAAGAGTGCCGTAATGAAGTGAAGTTAATTTTACAATTACATGTATCATATAAGTCTAAATGTTGGGGAAATGCAGTTGAAGGTTAAGTTCCCACCTTTTAAACACATGATCAGATGAAAGATTCCAAATAAAAGAAAAAGAAATAAATAAAAAGTAATCGTATTTTCGCCGAGTAAACATTTCTGAAGGCGATATAATTTCGTAATAGTAAATAAGTACAATCTAAGTACATCATTGAGTACGTTGTAATTTTGGTTCATTACAATTACGATTACAATTCCCATTTAATTCACATTCGCTTATTATCGTTAATTACCTTTATTAAAGTACATTATATTAAATTATTAAGTACATTAGTCACTTACAATTCTTACAGTGTTTTTATATTTATATATGGTTATTAGTACAGTACAACACAAAGTACATGGGCACATACGAGATAATTTATACATACATGACACACATGATTTAGCATAACGCATGATAATGTATTATAAATTGAAATTAGAGCGAGAGGAAATTTTTCGTTTCCAGATGTTCGATTTATGCTGATTAGCGGAATTCGATCACTTGCTTCAGCATTTTCGAGTTCATTGCGGGAGGTGAAATAATTAAAAATAAAAAGTAAAAAAAATAAAAAAAAGAATACACGAGAACGTATTTGGATGATTTCGAACGAATGCATAAAGTTTTTCATTTCACAGACTGACACGAGAAATAATGAATATTTAATAAAATTGATATAGGATAATGGTCAAGATAAGCTATGGACGTATGGGCGCATATGGTTGAATGATAATATTTATACTACATAACACCACAAGTAAATAATGACGTATAGAGAATGAAGTTTTTTTGTATTAAAGAATTTACCATACATTGAATACGGAAGATGTCCAAATACTAAACATGTGATTCAGTGTTCAAGGTATGGAAAACGTGAAGAGAATTAAGTTTTTATGACGTCATAGTTATTCACATTATGTCATACGTACACTATAAATCATTATTAGAAAAGATGAATTAGAGAAATACAGTAATGAATAAAGAAGTACCAATCGAAATTTTATCCTAAACTCGCTTAGGCGATTTTGGTTTCTTATGTAAAAATGAAAATTCAAAAATAAAAAGCATACAAACATAAGTACTACATGAAGACAATGAATCCATATAATGATGGTATAGGAATTGTTCATTGTTCATTTTTACATAATAATTAAGTTAGCAATAGACATATCAAAGACTATGGTATCCAAAGGGCACGGTGTCATAGGTACCAGGCACCTGGTAGCGTTTCCTGTAGGTGTTACGGCACACCTTTGTACCCCTAAGTTCCTTCACGCCCCCCAGCTTCTGCGCCCGAAAATTGTGGGTGCCTACAGTCAGTTGGGTCGGACGGCCACCCTCATCATCATCTTCCAAGCACACTAACTCCTTCAGCGAATCAAAGTTAACGACCAGCCGATTCGCTTGGTTAAGCGTGATACCCTTAGCCTTCACGATATACTTCGTTTCATCCCCTATCCTCACCCGTACCCCATAGGTTTTTGGCCCCGTTGACACAAACGAGTCTGCGTATGCGTTGTCCCCATACTCATCCTTGATCTCGTCAGTTAGCTCACCGAGGAACTCCCCAATAGCAGGCATGTATTCACCCGACCTCGCTGTGAATATCACGCTATCTGTATCGGCATACAAAACCCGTCGACCAAGAGAATGCAATAGACCCCAAAGTTTGATGCGCGCGTAGGCTGTTGTGAAACTTGCTACACGAATGTTTGTAACCCGTGAGGTGTCTGTGGCCAATTCAGTATTGTTGTACTTTATTATGTAAGTATTACCTCCATTCACAATCTTCATGACCTCTTTGCGCCAAATGAACGTTCCCTTTACCGGTATTCTGTGCAAATTTTCCCCAGAGACTGTTTAGTCACAATTTTGCACTAAAGCGCTTGCCAGGATTCTTTACAATTTGGGCACGATGACGTTGTATACCTTCGTGGTCACGGTAACGCTGAATATAAGATGTTTTTTCATCTTCGGTTTCAACCCCTCGCGGATATCCTGACGCCTCAAACTTATCTTTCAAAAATGCGTTTATATATGGTGTAGAAAGGTTGGGTAGCTTCTGAAACCTCCACACCTCATGTATCTTCATTATTCTACACCCATGGCGAACGGCTAGGGCCAGCTCAGGGCTTGTGTATACACCTCTGATCTTACGCTGGTGGGGTGTATGGCCACAATCACCATTGTTTTCTTCCGCACACTTCACACACGGGAAACATGAGTTTGTGATCTATAACGGCGGGTAAGATAGACATCCATAAATCGCGAGGGGGGAGCACGTCTACGAAAGAAAGGTCGAAATTGTACCCGTTCAAATTTCTTGAAAAATCGTTGATGGAGGGTAGGTTAGGGCCCACCATTTTTACAGGCGCACCTACAGGGTACGGATTGTTCTTCATCACGTAGGGGTATAAAGAACAGAAATCGTAGTAGTGGAGCTTCACACCCTCCGTAGGTGGAAAGTATTGCTTGAAGGGATTTGTACGCCCTCCGAACAAGCTATCACCGCATCTGAGAAGATCCAGCACCATTGAGCGCTTGATCGTGTTTATTTCTTCACGGTATTGTCCGTCTGTCTCCATCCGTGCATCATATTCATGCTCCCACAAGACTTTGTGAGTGAACTGGGACCCTATAAGTTGATCGCGGGTGCGCGTCCACGCAAGACAGTCGGCAGGAGATCTACCGTGGATATCTCCTGCGATTCCACACTCAGGACGGGGGCATCCATGCCACCAGCAACCGTTAAAGGAGTACACAGTCTTCTCGCCAGTGACACGGTTTTCACTTAGACCATCAACCCAAAAAACACGGCCATTAACCTTAATGGGTACTTCACCCGTGTTGCGGGCATGCTTTATGTATACACCTGTCTGCTGCTGTAGGTGTATGAGCCAGTAAATAGCCTTGTGCCCATAACTGCGGGGGTTGTTTCTGTGGATAATGGCTAAGGTATCTTTAGGCATGAAGTTATTCTTGAACACCGTAAAACATAATGAGGCGATGGTGGTTGCGACTTGCAGCGGATCGCATTTGAAACGGCATATGTACATCCTTCTAAAGGCCTGGAAACATACTCTAAGCACGCGCATCATTCACGCAATAACGCTCACATTCATCAGCTATATTATAAGGATTACGTTCATTAAAACTGTTGTAGTATCGATCAAAATCTTCACGTTCATCTGCGCTCATACAATCATAGTTAAAGTAATGTTTGGGTGGAGGTAGTCCTACGTAATTTAAAGTTTCACTAGTGAGGAATGTGTAAGGGAAGTATCCTTTTGAAACTTCAGCTGCTACGCCCATCACCTTGGGTAGCTTTGCTAATTTACAAGGTGTGAATAATAAAGTGTCTTTAAATTGTACATTACCTCTTATTTGCATCTGTATTAATTTGTTGCCTCTTTTCAATGGATCACCTGTAAATATCTCAGAGGACTCGTGCTCAAGCAACTCCTTATAAAGGAACTGTGTGTCAAATTTTGCCCCGTTATGGGCGAGAATATACACAGTCATTTTTTTAACTTGTCCGCTAACTTGACAATATAGGACACAAATAGTTTTACAGGGCTATCGTGGCATTCGTTTTAAAAACGTTTGTCCGTTTACCACATTTGTGACACTCATCACACTCGATCTCCATACACTCATCACAGATAGTCTGGCTCACAAGTAAATGTGGAATACCTCTTTGGTTTCAGCGTTCGTGTATGTTTCTATATCGTAGTACACAGTTATACAAGGGTTGTTTTTAGGCTTGGCGTCTTTCATATAACATACATGCTTTACACCATCCGCCTTATATTTCTCATGGCATGTAGAGCAGTGAATTTCGTCACATTTGTGGAAACTTTCCCCAATTATCCATCATGTGAAACATACCACATTCACAGATTCTCATTTTCCTGCACGTGCCAATTGATTTATGGAACTCAAAACAGTTATTATTGAAAAATGTGCGTCTACACACATTACAATCCCTCTTCTCAGCTTCAACTACACGGCTTTCACAATTGGTGCTTTTACACTGCTCACATACCATGTGACATTCTTTACAATGTTTCACTATATCATCCGCAAACTCGAGACACCCCTTACACAAATCATGATGTCGTCCATATTTTCGACTTTTGTCATAACTCGCGTAAAGACACCTTATGTTACGGATGGGGAGATATGTTGTACCTGACAGTCCTAAGATAAGTAGGGGTCTTATACGATCTCTCACACAGCTTTTAAAAACATACACAGTTCTACGATGATCATCCAGTTCAAATACAACTATACGAGCATTCATTTCCTGTTCTACCATTCTCAGCTCTTCAGGACCCATATTACAGTCAAACTCAAGTTCACAGTCTACAGCTAGTTTACGGGCACGCTCCACGACCATAGGGAGCCAAATTTTTGTGGCCTGTGTATTTAGCACAGTAAACATACGTGCTAAGACTACTGCTATAAAGCCGCAACCACGATCGACGTTTATATGCCGTCTGTAAATAGCCTGAGAATTGAAGTTAAGAGTATACGGTGTCGCACTATGACCCGCAACACGGAATACACGGTCAATATTTACCGCGAAGTTGTCCACATTGAAGGCTATACTACTTTTTGAGGCCTGCATTATACGACCTAATGTATACTCTACATCTTCAGCCGGCAAACGCCTGAATGGCACTACTACCCAAAAATCATCTACATCACCGTCATCTGACCCGAATCCGAAGGACAGCCTCGTCCTGACTTCACGCTCGTCGCGGTTCTGAAGGGCAAACTCTACAATACACTCTACTACGCGCCGTAGTCCGTGTTCAATACCGTTGCTATACATGGATCTAGGATCAACCCTGACTATATATCGATTTCTAGTCAAGGCCGGGGTGGAGGTTGCGGCGCGCACCAACTCGAATGTTATACCATCCTCAACAGAACGGAGAGCTACTGTGGAGGACGAATAAGGGGCTATATTTGAGGAATGCGATATTGTGTGGGTTGTTGCGTAAGACTTTGAGGGTTGGGGTTCTGTTACTGCAGACTCAACAGAACGGGGCGCAGCTGTGGCGGAAGAACAAGGGGGTATATTGGCGGAATGCTCTACTCTGGGGCTTGTTGCGTAAGACGTTGAGGGCTGGGGTTCTATTACTGGTGTTCCAACAACCATGGAAAGCTTTATACCTGACGTGGAGGATATGTCATCGCACCTCCGATTTGAACGTGCTACATGTGCCGCTGATGAGGGCTCATCGGAGGGGGTGGGGGCTGTAGATGTACGGACAACGGGCTCATCCGTGATATCGATGATAGGGTGCTGTACATCGTCGTCATTCACGGTTCTGTGGAAGAAGAAATATTTTGTAAATGGCACACTTAGGGGTGTGACGTGTTAGAAATGGAATCTGTAGAAAAATTCAGATTCACGAGCCCATCCACATGTATTATATCTGGACCTACAGGTTGTGGTAAAACGGTGTTTATGCTTAATATCATTAAAGAAAAGGGGGAAATGTTCTCAAAATTTGTGCATAAAGTTATATGGTGCTATTCGACATACCAATCAGTGTTCAACGAGTATCAAGATGATTTGTTCCACAAGGGGGTCTATGACGTTAATTCGTTAAAGGGAAATGAACATACAGTCATCACAATTGAAGATCTCATGTTGGAGATGGATAAAACGTTTGCCGAGACATTTACAGTATTCTCCCACCACCTTAACATAAGCGTGTTCTTCATCAATCAGAATCTACTTTACAAAAATAGATACATGCGCGATGTGTCGCTAAATAAGCAATATCTAGTCTTATTCGCGCAACGTAGAGATGTGTCACAAATTGGGGTATTAGCCAGTCAAATGTTTCCGAGTCAGCGTAAGGAGTTTTTGGAGGTTTATAAAGAGGTCACAAGCCAATGTTATGGATATTTACTTTGTGACCTTCACCCGCGAAACATGTTTAGGGTGCTTCTAAGAACGAATATATTTCCAAGCGAACCTGAAACCGTGTTTATTCCAGAATGACGAATAGGCTAAAGAAATGCCGCGAATTAATAAAAATCTATCAACGACTGCCTCGGGCATTGCAGCAGATGTTTGTTAAAAATATCGACTCTGACTTTTTAAAATGCATCTGTGAAATCTGCCTTAATGTTATAAAATGTAATGTTCCAATGAAATCCTCTCAGAAGACTCGCTTACGTCGTTACAAGAACATAATACGGACACTCGCCCATAAAAGTCAGACTGTGAGTAAGAAAAAGCGTATTATTGTACAAAGAGGCAGTTCGTTCCTGCCCATCTTATTTTCAATTTTGGGACCTTTGCTGACTAGATTAATATAATGAAGGAGGTGGTTGTGTTCCCGCACGAGGTGTACGCTTCATTACAAAGGAATCCAGACGCGGTTCTAGAACCCCGTAAAAGTAGGCTTAAAAGAATGGAAAGTGAGTTGCTAACCTTATTAAACAGTGAAAAGGCACCTGATGAGAAAAAGATCTTGTACCAAGAGGCTTTGCAGAAATTTCTTCATGAGTACGAAGATTATAAGCATCCTACAGAGCTCCCCGTGAAGCACAGCTCGAGTAGCGCTGATCATAGCGACACAGGACCTGTGCAACCAAAGAGCAGCGGAACACAGCACATCGAACATGTGCTAAAAAACAGCCTCCCCGATACACTGAGGAATAAAGGGCTAAGTCTTTGTAATCTATTGAGTGAGGATCCCATCATACAGTGGACCGATACAGACGAGGTCATTGTTGAAGGAGCAAGGGTACAATGTTCCAATATCGTTGATAGTGTTCATGATCTGGTGAGAAAGTGGGATAGGCCCTCACCAACAGGATGGAGACATATTAAAGCAAGACTACAACAAATAAATGTCCCCAAAACATTGATAGGTAATCTGAATATGTTAAAAGACTTGGAACATGCATCGCACGTGTCACAACTGAGTACACCTTCGCCCCCAGCAGCTGCAGTGTCTCTGAAGTGGAGAAAGAAGAGAGTAGACGGCCAACCTTATCCACGTGCCTCTAGAATACGCAAATGGCTAACGTATTAAGTAAGACCTATTATGACATTTTTATCCCAGCATCCTATGGCGGCGTTAATAGATTGTACCGAGGTGCTTATGGTGCAAGGAAAAAAGATGTTGAGAGATTTTTGCGGGGCCAGGATGCTTATACACTTCATAAACCCTTGAGAAAAAGGTTTAAAACAGCCAAGACAACAGTCACCTCGATTGACTCTATTTGGCAGGCACATTTAACAGACATGTAAAGATATTCAGTCTACAACGATGGCTACCGTTACAGCCTATTCATAAGAGATGTATTCTCTAGATACCTGTGGCTAATTCCCCTGAAAAATAAATCGCCTGAAACAGTTGCTAAAGCGGCCAAAACGCTGATGTTCAAAGAAAATAGGATTCCTGGCTATTTTTGTACGGATATGGAAAAATAATTTATAGGACGCGCTTTTCAGAACATGCCGTCAGAGTTTAATATCAGCTATTACACTTCCAATTCTATACATAAGGCTTCTTTAGCTGAAAGAGTTCAACGTATCATAAAGGAACGCATGCATCGCTATTTTACACATAAAAACACACAGATATATAAACGTTCTCGGTTCATTGGCTTCATCCTACAACCGATCACACCATCGTACGATCGGTACGACGCCTAACGATGTTTTAGAATGAGGCAAGCGCCCGAGAAGAGATGGAATACCACCACCACCACCACCACACTCTGCGCGTTTCAAAATCAATGACTATGTAAGGCTGTGACGTTCGGGAAATAAATTCGCGAAGGGTTTTCAGCAAGGATGGACACCCGAGATTTTTAAAGTTAGGGCTATGAAGCCTAAAAGTGAGATAATGATGTGTTACGTTGAATATTTGAATGGAGAAGAGATCTCGGGAGGCTTTTACCGCGAGGAGTTGCAGAAAGTGGTATTTAGTTTAGGAAAAAATGTGTTTAAAATTGAGAAAATTTTAGGAAGGAAAGGTACAGGGAAGAGAAAGATGTACCTGGTGAAGTGGCTAGGGTACCCAGAAAGCTTCAATACCTATATAAAAGCTGATGCAGTAATGAAGCTTAATTAGTATGCAGCATGACCCCTAACCATTTCTACGTCATACTCCCGTCCTCCTCGTCCCTGTCTGTACACCCTAACAACACACTAACCAACTTTGTAACAGAGCTTCATGGACCTATTGAGTTGGGCCGTGATTCGTATGAGGTGGGGATATGTGAAATTCAGCTGGACACCCTCTTTTTAAATACTGATTATAAAGATACCGTTTTTACGGTTCTTAGAGACTGTAATGAATGTGCAAGAGCCGGGTTAACTCAGGATGATACTATACGTATCGCACGGACTATGGTTGCATAGTTTTTCAGTACAGAAGTAACACTAGGACCTGGTTGTTATGGTTCGGCTGAGGATGTTGTGAGAGACTTAAACGTGAGTTTGAAAAACTCAAGTCTGACGAATGATTTATTATACGAAATCGTAAACAAAGGAAACCCTGCACATACTCTAATCCTAAAATCAAAGGTTAACAGAAATCTTAAAGACGGAAGAGTGTTCAAAATTATAACCGAGGGGCGATATCGATCAGTCTTCCAAAGAGACACCTTTCACGAGGCACCGGATGACTTGTCCACCTTAGTCTATCAATTGAAGATGGAGAAATTGGATGTAAGCTCTCAGCCTCCAGACATGTGCTATATTTACAGCAATATAGCGGAACACCAGTTTGTTGGGGATACCCAGGCAGGCCTGCTACGCATAGCACACATCCCCAACCATAGAGGGAGTTTGAGTATTACATATAACATACTCCATTATGTGAATGTCGCAACTAACCTAATAACCAATATTTCAATATATATAAGAACGATTGAGGGTAAAAATTTCCCATTCGGTGACGGGAGCTTAACAGTGAAGCTTCACTTTCGACGCACTGAGTTATAATGGACAGAAAGCCTTTCACAGTATACCGAGGGGTGAGATACCAGCGTGGTAGTGGACTTGGGTCAATTTTTTCATCCATACTACGCACCGTTGTCCCACTGTTGAAGAGTGGGGGCAAGGTACTTAGGGAGGAAGGCGTTACAAACAGGTTTTAACGCAGCAGAGGACATATTGGCTGGCACTAAGCCTAAAGAAGCTCTAAAAAAACATTTAAAACGTACACGGGATGAAATCATCAAAGATGCGAAGAGAAAAATGCGTGGTGGCGGAAAGAAGAGAGCTGCTAGGAAGAAGGGGTTACCAACACATGGTGGAAAGAAGAAGAGATCTGCTAGGAAGAAGCGGTTACCATCACGTGGCGTTAAACGCAAGAGGAAACCAAAAAAGAAGTGCTCAAAGCGTATGAAACCTATGGCTGATCATTTTTTAACTGATATAAGCTGAGGACACTACTCTCACGAATCATAGATTGACTAATACTCATCGAGGGATGGTGGCACTACTTCTGACTCGTCATGGCACGTTTCATTCATCCGTGTAGTTGACATTGCTGTAAATCGGAACTGTCCCTCTTTGATATAACACCTACTCAGGTCTCTATTGAATATAGTGAATTTATTACAATTAATTCGTTAAACACAATTAGTTCACCTAGTGCCCCGATAGAATTCGTGATACCCAGCTCAGGCCCTTACTTTTTTGACCCGAGTTGCATGCACATGTATGCTAAACTACGCATAGCTCATTCTGACGGAACGGATTGCGATCATAGTTACGCTTCCTACCCTGAAACCAACTTTCTGCACTCTATATTCAGTCACTGTGGTGTATATTTAAATCAGACTAACATCTCGGCAGGCATGGGGTACTAGCATCTACGAGCCTATCTGGAAAATGTCCTTAACTTTTCCAGAGAAGCGAAGGACTCTTTTTTAACCGCCGAGAGGTATTACCACACTAAAGATGAAAATAGAATAAAGAATAAATTAAAAAATTCTAAAAAGAAGATATATGAATGTTTTGGACGTCTGCATACAGACTTTACATTCCAGGACAAGTTGCTTATGAACGGGGTGGATATGAAATTGAAACTTACCCGCACGAACCCTGAGATCTGCATAAATCTGGGGGACAGACCAAGAAGGCGCGAAACCTGTTGTGATACACATCATGGAAACGTATTTGCGTACACGATTCCCGCAGGGCTGACGTCGAAACAGCTAGAAAACATTGCTCTAGGAGTCCTACCTAAAAGGATTTTAATTGGAATGCAAGACCACGCCTCGACGAATTGAAATTATAAAAAGAGTGCGTTAAAATTCGAGAATTTGGGACTTAAAAATATTATTCTATACGTAAATGGCATCGCTCTGGATGGGGTAATGGATATGGATTACTCAACAGATGGGGTATTCCCACTCTGCGCGAGAGCTTATAGTACTTTGGCTCATAATACAGGTGCATGTGATGAACTTGGTTTCGGCATAACTCAGAAAGAATTTGTGGAACAGTTTAATATTTACTCATTTGACATTACGCCTGACTTAACTGCTGGCGTAAATACGCATTTTAACCCCCAACAGACCGGCACCATTTCAGTGAGGCTGGAGTTTGCCAAACCTATAGACGCGCTTATTAGTATACTAGTATACCTCGAGTCGCAAGCCCTAATAGAAGTAGATAGATTTAGGAACATCACCACAGATTTTTAAAATGGACGCGAATACACTCCAGAGAACGATGAAAAGTGAGTTTCGCGCGTTCCAAATTTATCGGGGTTTTTGCAAAGAATGAAATATTGAAGCTGGCTAGTTCGAGAAACTGGTACGGGGTTATCGTCAACACCGACATTGTGGGGGGTGAGGGGATTCACTGGTTTGCAATCTATTTTAAAACTAAGGAAAGAATGTACTATTTCGATTCTCTCGGATTTCCACCGTGGAATGACTCGACAATTGTGAAGTTCATAGCGCAACTAGATGTGCCAGAGATTATTTGGATCCATATCGTTTCCAAGGACATTATACTGAAACATGTGGATTGTATTGTATTTTGTTTATCATGCATATATCACGTGGGAAGGGATTTATGAATTTTTAAATATTATTCGATTTATGCGACATAAATATGAATGATAAATATGTATGCAGACAGGTAACAAAAGGTTCCCATATGTTAGTACCCCCTGTAATGTGTAAAGGTATATTGTGTAAATCTATATATACATTTGTATCCATTAAGAATTATGTAGCGGATGCTGTTACCGTTTTTTACATGTTTTCTACTGTTTAATAAATGAAAATACATTGTGCTCTGTCCTTACCCTCAAAAATACTTACATAATCTGATCGATGACCTCGCATTCGCTTGACTGGATGTGCGCCAGTACCACGACTTCAGGATCGCTGGGTAGGCTGTTCGGAGAAGCATCCATAGCATTTATTCCCCTCTAATCAAAAGTGGCAATAACACGAACAAGTTCCGTCCCGATCCTATAAGGTTAATTAAAAATAAAGAGATAAATTAAGAGAAAATACCACTTATTTTAAAAGCAGATAATTATTAAAAGTTTTAATATTTCTAAAATCCTACCTGTACAAGAAATGTACAAATATAAACACGCCATATATATATATATATATATATATATATACACAGAAATAACGACGAAGGGGTAGAGAATAATTGAAAATATTTTGCAAAACGCAATTATTGTGGCCTTTTATAAGTTAACTCCGATTGAAACGTTATATATATAGCCCGACAATACAGCACAAACTAATTTCAAAACGCGTTTGTTATGGCACTTATAAGCTAATTAACAGTGAATGAAGCGATGTATATAAATGTGACCCGGATAGGTTCAATTGTGCTAGGTTAGGTCAGGTTATATTATAAACGAGAAAAATTCATCTTTAAATTATCGAGAGCCCTGTAATTTAAATAAATGTCATGAATTTGGATGCGGTTAAATCGTCCACCATATATATAATATATAATATTATATATATATATATATATATATCCTAGCCTACCCAATCTTATTGTTCACGATCCCAAAAACATATATAACCTAAAACACTTGCATTAGCTCGTCTGCAATCTTGTTGACCGACTGTGATTCAGTACCGCGACTTCAGGATCGTTGGGTAGGCTGTTCGGAGAAGCATCCATAGCATTTATTCCCCTTTCATCAAAAGTCGCAATAACACGATCAAGTTCCGTCCCGATCTTATAAGGTTAAGTAAAAATAAAGAGATACAATAAGAGAAAATACCACGTATTTAAAAGCAGATAATTCTTAAAAGTTTTTAATATTTCTAATGAGAGTGGGACAATAAATAAAAACCTATTGTACTTCGTCCAAAATACACACAGAGGAGCACATATATATATTATATATATGAATAGAGACCTGCCCTCTGGACAGATTGTAGTTCACTTCGCATTATTACTGCTTTTTATAATTAAAATAAAGCTATGTTAGGCTTTTTCACGTTGTAGAAAATTCAGAATAAAGCTAGGTTAGACTAACGGCAAATTGTAACCATAAGCAGATATCCTGACAGTTTTCAAGTGCTAAGACATCGTCTGCCGACAACGGGTCTCGATCCCGCATACAATTCTTAATAGTTTTTAATATTTCTAATGAGAGTGGGCAATAAATAAAAACTTATTGTTTTTCACTCAAAATACTCACAGAGGAACATATATATATTATATATATATATATATATATATTAGGGTGGCCCTTAAAACTGAAGTATCGATTTTGTATCCTCTCACCCACTGAATTTGTTCCGTTACTCGTCTAACTGCACTGTGCGAAATATGACGGTTTTCGAGAAATATTTAGAGGTCGCCCTGGCACGTCAAAGTTTTCCTTCTATTAGGTTTTCGGTATACTCAATTACTCATACTAATTACTCATACTAATTACTCATACTCTTGTTCTCATTTGCAGGATTGATACGTGATGGATACACGACAGAAGCGTTATCTTGGTGTTTATTTTGTGGAAGAAATCAAGGAAAGGAAGCTTCCTTCCATTGGTCAGACCTTTGGCCATTTCCTCTTCCTTCGCGAGAAGCAGCAGCCTGTCCGTGAGGCAAGCCGCAACACCGTCAGGGCCGTAATGGAATTCTGGCATTTGGCAAGCATTCCAACTCGGGCTGAACAGCACTGCATTGCCAAACTCGAACGGACCTTCGACGAGTGGAAAGGGCTGAAAAACCACAAGACCAGGACCGGCGATGCGCACAAGAAAAAAGAAGATTTTAAGGAGAAGCTGAACGATTTGTTCGACATTGCACACGCGGATGCCATGAAGATGATCAAGAACCCTGAAGACAAGGCCTTCCTCCAGATGCAGAGGCAGAAGGACAGGACTGGATACATCGCTGGACTGGACTTGGAGCAAACGAGAAGGAATGAAGCAGCGGCGAAGAGGAATGTTCAGGAGAAGCTCCGGAAGAGGAAAGCCGATGAGGAGTGCGAAGCATCTACCAGCCGAGCAGTTTTCGAGTCGTCTTATTCCTACGCATCCGAAGAGGAGACAGGGGACGACTCAGGTGCCTGCGGAGGAGCGTGCCCTCCGAAGCGAAGTAGGGGGAGGACCAACATCATGACAGCCGGACTGGACTGGCAGCCGCACTTGACAGGACACAGATCTCCTCCAGGAGAGCCGCCTACATACTGACGGAAGCTGCTAGCAGTCTCGGATGGCATGCGGAAGAGCTGAGCATAAACCGCAACTCCATTCAGCGACTCCGGGCTTGGCACCGATCGAAGACGGCACAAAAGATGAAGGAAGAATTCCCGGGTGAAGGTCCCCTCGTCGTCCCTTGGGACGGGAAGTTGATGAAGGACTTGACGAGCAGGGAGTACGTAGAGCGTCTTCCAATCATTGTTTCGTGGCAAGGATTTGAGAAGCTTCTTGGGATGCCAAAGCTTCACACAGGAACCGAGGAGGCTCAAGCGTCAGCTGTTGTTGCTTGCCTGCAGGAGTGGGGTATCAGTGACCGGGTTCAAACTCTGTTTTGATAAAACAACATCCAACACAGGACATCGCTCCGGAGCTTGCTGCCTGATTGAACAGAAGCTGGGAAGAGATCTTCTCTACCTTGCTTGTCGTCACCACATCTTGGAACTGGTGATCGGAGCGGCTTTCGAAGCCGCACTGCGAGCTCCATCAACAGGACCGGATATCCAGCTCTTCAATCAGTTTCGGGAGAAGTGGTCTTTCATCAACCAGAAGGATTTCAAGCCCACGATCACTGATCCTGTTGTGGAGGCTGCAGTTGCCCCGGTCAAGGAAGAATTCCTTCAGTTCTTCCAGTCCCAGACGGAGCATACTAGGGAAGATTACAGGGAACTCCTGGAACTCTGCATCATCTTCCTTGGGGGGACCCCACAGCGAGGCATTCACTTCAGTGCTCCTGGAGCAATGCACCGAGCTCGCTGGATGGCCAAGGTCCTCTACGCCATCAAGATCTGGCTTTTTGGGGAACAGTTCAAGTTGACCGCAGTGGAGAAGGGCATCAAAGGACTCGCCTTGTTCGCTGTCATCGTGTACGCGAAAGCCTGGACAACGGCTCCACTTCCTCACCAGGCTCCTCTCAACGACTTCCTCCTCATGAAGTCCTTGTTGAAGTACCCGCACGAGGCCACCAGCAAGGCGACCGCCAAGAAGCTCTCACACCAACTGTGGTATCTTTCCGAGAAACTAGTCGGTTTGACTCTCTTCGATGAAAGGGTGTCCTGGGGAACAAAGCAATTGATGGTGGAAGCCATGGAAGGCGAGGAAGAAGATCTTCCTAAAAGACAGAAGCTGGATGCAAGGATCTTTTTGGATGACGATGGAAAGGGTCTTGAGCAACTGGTGTCCGCCAAATCTAAGGCTCTTTTCAAGAGGTTGGCCCTTCCGGATGATTTCCTCTGCCAAGACCCCCTTGAATGGCCGCAGTCCCAAAGCTTCTAAACTGCCGCAAATCTAGTCCGGTCCCTGGCTGTGGTCAACAACAGAGCAGAGAGACGAGTTGCCCTTATTCAAGACTTTAACAAGAAGCTGACCAGCAAAGAGGAGAAGCAACAACTCCTTCAAGTCGTCGCAGACCAACGAAAGAAGTTCCCGGATTGCAAGAAAGTGACACTTTTGAACAAAGGCAGGTAACAATGAATGGCTGGCAACCAAGATAGCCCAGCCTTTGAGCGGCTATTACCTACTTTTAAGTAGAGGGGACCTGCACGCCCTGGGGCCAATAGTGTCAAACTATAGAAAATGAGGGCGACCTCTAAATATTGAGCAATACGAATAAAATTTTGCACGATGAATTATCTCCTGAAATAGCATCTATCTAGGGAGTGAGAGCGAAATTTCAGTCAATTTCTGTTTTTCAGGTCATATAAAGGCCACCCTAAAAAAATATATATATATATACACAGGGCGTCCCCAAAAAATGCATACACACTTTAACAGCTGATAGCTCAATTGATGTTTCTTTCTTTCCAAGTTAAACCCATTAGAATTAATAATGGCAGTCAGACTAAGCTTTGAACAAAGGAAATTCATTCTAAAATGCTACTGGAAGTGTGAAAACACAGTTGAAGTGCAAAGACAGTTTAGGAGGGAGTTTCAAACAGATCCACCAACGCGACTTACCATCACTCGAATTAGAGATAAGTTTGAAGCCGATGGAACTGTTCAGAATGTCCACAAGAAGCGTTCCGGAAGACCACGACATCGACAAGCCCCACAAAGCAAGAAAGAGTACTGGAAACGTATCACCAAAGTCCAAGAAAATCTGTGCGGCAAGCGAGTCGTGAGGTAGGAATTTCAGAATCGTCTGTCCAACGCATTTGAAGCGCTGTCAATGGAAAAGTTACATTCCAAGATTAGTCCATGCTATTAATGAAGATGATCCGGACCGAAGAGTGGAGTATTGCGAGTGGTACTTGGCACGATGTGGATGTGGATTGGACGAAGGGGTTTCGTAGAATACCCTCCGCGTTCACCAGACCTCACACCACTAGACTTTTTTTTATGGGGATACTTAAAAGACAAAGTCTACGCTATAAAACCTGCAACAGTCGCTGAATTGAGAGCAGCCATTGAACGAGAATGCACACAAATACCAAACGAAATGTTTCGTGATGTTTGCGATTCCATTGCTTCGCGTTATCAGCAGTGCCTGGACCAGAACGGACGTCAGTTTGAAAACAGGCGTTGACAAAACAATTAAATAATGTCTGTAGATTCTATTACATTTTGAAAATGAAATGTATTTTAATAAACACTGCCTTTATAAGTATTTAAAGTGTGTATACATTTTTTTGGGACGCCCTATATATATATATATACATGGTGAGTCAAAAGTAGCGCCCGATTTGTTTTTTCGGCTGTCAGATTCTTTCTGGGAAGTCATGTTGTTAATAATTGCAAGTAAAACAGCTTTGCTATAGTTCCGTATTAATTTTCCTCCGAATAAATGGTTAGATAAACATGTCATTCATTTATTTCTACCTTCTTGTACACTGTAATACAAATGGCAAACAAACAATCAACTGACAGAAATCGGGCGCTACATTTGACTCACCCTGTATATATATATAAAAAAAAATATATTATATATATATAACGTAAAGAACGACGCTTGTATAGGAGATATTCCGCGCAAGACGAGAGAGAGAGAACGGAACAAATGAAAAAATGAGGTAACCACCCGGGAATCGAACCCGAGTTCTTCCGATTGCCGGTCAGACGCGATACCATTACACCATGGACCTCACTCTTCCAAATGCCGTAATTCTTCTACATACTCGCAGAAACCAATGCCCCAAGGGGGCACCTCCCGCATGCCGTAACATTATATACATTCAACTGCAAAGAACACGCAGTATAAATAACGTAAAGAACGACGCTTGTATAGGAGATATTCCGCGCAAGACGAGAGAGAGAGAACGGAACAAATGAAAAAATGAGGTAACCACCCGGGAATCGAACCCGAGATCTTCCGATTGCCGGTCAGACGCGATACCATTACACCATGGACCTCACTCTTCCAAATGCCGTAATTCTTCTACATACTCGCAGAAACCAATGCCCCAAGGGGGCACCTCCCGCATGCCGTAACATTATATACATCAACTGCAAGAACACGCAGTATAAATAACGTAAAGACGACGCTTGTATAGGAGATATTCCGCGCAAGACGAGAGAGAGAGAACGGAACAAATGAAAAAATGAGGTAACCACACGGAATCGAACCCGAGATCTTCCGATTGCCGGTCAGACGCGATACCATTACACCATGGACCTCACTCTTCCAAATGCCGTAATTCTTCTACATACTCGCAGAAACCAATGCCCCAAGGGGCACCTCCCGCATGCCGTAACATTATATACATTCAACTGCAAAGAACACGCAGTATAAATAACGTAAAGAACGACGCTTGTATAGGAGATATTCCGCGCAAGACGAGAGAGAGAGAACGGAACAAATGAAAAAATGAGGTAACCACCCGGGAATCGAACCCGAGATCTTCCGATTGCCGGTCAGACGCGATACCATTACACCCATGGACCTCACTCTTCCAAATGCCGTAATTCTTCTACATACTCGCAGAAACCAATGCCCCAAGGGGGCACCTCCGCATGCCGTAACATTATATACATTCAACTGCAAAGAACACGCAGTATAAATAACGTAAAGAACGACGCTTGTATAGGAGATATTCCGCGCAAGACGAGAGGAGAGAACGGAACAAATGAAAAAATGAGGTAACCACCCGGGAATCGAACCGAGATCTTCGATTGCCGGTCAGACGCGATACCATTACACCATGGACCTCACTCTTCCAAATGCCGTAATTCTTCTACATACTCGCAGAAACCAATGCCCCAAGGGGGCACCTCCCGCATGCCGTAACATTATATACATTCAACTGCAAAGAACACGCAGTATAAATAACGTAAAGAACGACGCTTGTATAGGGATATTCCGCGCAAGACGAGAGAGAGAGAACGGAACAAATGAAAAAATGAGGTAACCACCCGGGAATCGAACCCGAGATCTTCCGATTGCCAGTCAGACGCGATACCCATTACACCATGGACCTCACTCTTCCAAATGCCGTATTCTTCTACATACTCGCAGAAACCAATGCCCAAGGGGGCACCTCCCGCATGCCGAACATTATATACATTCAACTGCAAAGAACACGCAGTATAAATAACGTAAAGAACGACGCTTGTATAGGAGATATTCGCGCAAGACGAGAGAGAGAGAACGGAACAAATGAAAAAATGAGGTAACCACCCGGGAATCGAACCGAGATCTTCCGATTGCCGGTCAGACGCGATACCATTACACCATGGACCTCACTCTTCCAATGCCGTAATTCTTCTACATACTCGCAGAAACCAATGCCCCAAGGGGGCACCTCCCGCATGCCGTAACATATATACATTCAACTGCAAAGAACACGCAGTATAAAAAACGTAAAGAACGACGCTTGTATAGGAGATATTCCGCGCAAGACGAGAGAGAGAGAACGGAACAAATGAAAAAATGAGGTAACCACCCGGGAATCGAACCCGAGATCTTACGATTGCGGTCAGACGCGATACCATTACACCATGGACCTCACTCTTCCAAATGCGTAATTCTTCTACATACTCGCAGAAACCAATGCCCAAGGGGGCACCTCCCGCATGCCGTAACATTATATACATTCAACTGCAAAGAACACGCAGTATAAATAACGTAAAGAACGACGCTTGTATAAGAGATATTCCGCGCAAGACGAGAGAGAGAGAACGGAACAAATGAAAAAATGAGGTAACCACCCGGGAATCGAACCCGAGATCTTCCGATTGCCGGTCAGACGCGATACCATTACACCATGGACCTCACTCTTCCAAATGCCGTAATTCTTCTACATACTCGCAGAAACCAATGCCCCAAGGGGCACCTCCCGCATGCCGTAACATTATATACATTCAACTGCAAAGAACACGCAGTATAAATAACGTAAAGAACGACGCCTTGTATAGGAGATATTCCGCGCAAGACGAGAGAGAGAGAACGGAAAAATGAAAAAATGAGGTAACCACCCGGGAATCGAACCCGAGATCTTCCGATTGCCGGTCAGACGCGATACCATTACACCATGGACCTCACTCTTCCAAATGCCGTAATTCTTCTACATACTCGCAGAAACCAATGCCCCAAGGGGGCACCTCCCGCATGCCGTAACATTATATACATTCAACTGCAAGAACACGCAGTATAAATAACGTAAAGAACGACGCTTGTATAGGAGATATTCCGCGCAAGACGAGAGAGAGAGAACGGAACAAATGAAAAAATGAGGTAAAACCACCCGGGAATCGAACCCGAGATCTTCCGATTGCCGGTCAGACGCGATACCATTACACCATGGACCTCACTCTTCCAAATGCCGTAATTCTTCTACATACTCGCAGAAACCAATGCCCCAAGGGGGCACCTCCCGCATGCCGTAACATTATATACATTCAACTGCAAAGAACACGCAGTATAAATAACGTAAAGAACGACGCTTGTATAGGAGATATTCCGCGCAAGACGAGAGAGAGAGAACGGAACAAATGAAAAAATGAGGTAACCACACGGGAATCGAACCCGAGATCTTCCGATTGCCGGTCAGACGAGATACCATTACACCATGGACCTCACTCTTCCAAATGCCGTAATTCTTCTACATACTCGCAGAAACCAATGCCCCAAGGGGGCACCTCCCGCATGCCGTAACGGCATTTGAAGAGTGAGGTCCATGGTGTAATGGTATCGCGTCTGACCGGCAATCGGAAGATCTCGGGTTCGATTCCCGGGTGGTTACCTCATTTTTTCATTTGTTCCGTTCTCTCTCTCTCGTCTGTGCGGAATATCTACTATACAAGCGTCGTTCTTTACGTTATTTATACTGCGTGTTCTTTGCAGTGAATGTATATAATGTTACGGCATGCGGGAGGTGCCCCTTGGGGCATTGGTTTCTGCGAGTATGTAGAAGAATTACGGCATTTGGAAGAGTGAGGTCCATGGTGTAATGGTATCGCGTCTGACCGGCAATCGGAAGATCTCGGGTTCGATTCCCGGGTGGTTACCTCATTTTTTCATTTGTTCCGTTCTCTCTCTCTCGTCTTGCGCGGAATATCTCCTATACAAGCGTCGTTCTTTACGTTATTTATACTGCGTGTTCTTTGCAGTTGAATGTATATAATGTTACGGCATGCGGGAGGTGCCCCCTTGGGGCATTGGTTTCTGCGAGTATGTAGAAGAATTACGGCATTTGGAAGAGTGAGGTCCATGGTGTAATGGTATCGCGTCTGACCGGCAATCGGAAGATCTCGGGTTCGATTCCCGGTGGTTACCTCATTTTTTTCATTTGTTCCGTTCTCTCTCTCTCGTCTTGCGCGGAATATCTCCTATACAAGCGTCGTTCTTTACGTATTTATACTGCGTGTTCTTTGCAGTTGAATGTATATAATGTTACGGCATGCGGGAGGTGCCCCTTGGGGCATTGGTTTCTGCGAGTATGTAGAAGAATTACGGCATTTGGAAGAGTGAGGTCCATGGTGTAATGGTATCGCGTCTGACCGGCAATCGGAAGATCTCGGGTTCGATTCCGGGTGGTTACCTCATTTTTCATTTGTTCGTTCTCTCTCTCTCGTCTTGCGCGGAATATCTCCTATACAAGCGTCGTTCTTTACGTTATTTATACTGCGTGTTCTTTGCAGTTGAATGTATATAATGTTACGGCATGCGGGAGGTGCCCCCTTGGGCATTGGTTTCTGCGAGTATGTAGAAGAATTACGGCATTTGGAAGAGTGAGGTCCATGGTGTAATGGTATCGCGTCTGACCGGCAATCGGAAGATCTCGGGTTCATTCCGGGTGTTTACCTCATTTTTCATTTGTTCCGTTCTCTCTCTCTCGTCTTGCGCGGAATATCTCCTATACAAGCGTCGTTCTTTACGTTATTTATACTGCGTGTTCTTTGCAGTTGAATGTATATAATGTTACGGCATGCGGGAGGTGCCCCCTTGGGGCATGGTTTCTGCGAGTATGTAGAAGAATTACGGCATTTGGAAGAGTGAGGTCCATGGTGTAATGGTATCGCGTCTGACCGGCAATCGGAAGATCTCGGGTTCGATTCCCGGGTGGTTACCTCATTTTTCATTTGTTCCGTTCTCTCTCTCTCGTCTTGCGCGGAATATCTCCTATACAAGCGTCGTTCTTACGTTATTTATACTGCGTGTTCTTTGCAGTTGAATGTATATAATGTTACGCATGCGGGAGGTGCCCCCTTGGGGCATTGGTTTCTGCGAGTATGTAGAAGAATACGGCATTGGAAGAGTGAGGTCCATGGTGTAATGGTATCGCGTCTGACCGGCAATCGGAAGATCTCGGGTTCGATTCCCGGGTGGTTACCTCATTTTTTCATTTGTTCCGTTCTCTCTCTCTCGTCTTGCGCGGAATATCCTCCTATACAAGCGTCGTTCTTACGTTATTTATACTGCGTGTTCTTTGCAGTTGAATGTATATAATGTACGGCATGCGGGAGGTGCCCCCTTGGGCATTGGTTTCTGCGAGTATGTAGAAGAATTACGGCATTTGGAAGGTGAGGTCCATGGTGTAATGGTATCGCGTCTGACCGGCAATCGGAAGATCTCGGGTTCGATTCCGGGTGGTTACCTCATTTTTCATTTGTTCCGTTCTCTCTCTCTCGTCTTGCGCGGAATATCTCCTATACAAGCGTCGTTCTTTACGTTATTTATACTGCGTGTTCTTTGCAGTTGAATGTATATAATGTTACGGCATGCGGGAGGTGCCCCTTGGGGCATTGGTTTCTGCGAGTATGTAGAAGAATTACGGCATTTGGAAGAGTGAGGTCCATGGTGTAATGGTATCGCGTCTGACCGGCAATCGGAAGATCTCGGGTTCGATTCCCGGGTGGTTACCTCATTTTTTCATTGTTCCGTTCTCTCTCTCTCGTCTTGCGCGGAATATCTCCTATACAAGCGTCGTTCTTTACGTTATTATACTGCGTGTTCTTTGCAGTTGAATGTATATAATGTTACGGCATGCGGGAGGTGCCCCCTTGGGGCATTGGTTTCTGCGAGTATGTAGAAGAATTACGGCATTTGGAAGAGTGAGGTCCATGTGTAATGGTATCGCGTCTGACCGGCAATCGGAAGATCTCGGGTTCGATTCCCGGGTGGTTACCTCATTTTTTCATTTGTTCCGTTCTCTCTCTCTCGTCTTGCGCGGAATATCTCCTATACAAGCGTCGTTCTTACGTTATTTATACTGCGTGTTCTTTGCAGTTGAATGTATATAATGTTACGGCATGCGGGAGGTGCCCCCTTGTGGCATTGGTTTCTGCGAGTATGTAGAAGAATTACGGCATTTGGAAGAGTGAGGTCCATGGTGTAATGGTATCGCGTCTGACCGGCAATCGGAAGATCTCGGGTTCGATTCCCGGGTGGTTACCTCATTTTTTCATTTGTTCCGTTCTCTCTCTCGTCTTGCGCGGAATATCTCCTATACAAGCGTCGTTCTTTACGTTATTTATACTGCGTGTTCTTTGCAGTTGAATGTATATAATGTTACGGCATGCGGGAGGTGCCCCCTTGGGGCATTGGTTTCTGCGAGTATGTAGAAGAATTACGGCATTTGGAAGAGTGAGGTCCATGGTGTAATGGTATCGCGTCTGACCGGCAATCGGAAGATCTCGGGTTCGATTCCCGGGTGGTTACCTCATTTTTTCATTTGTTCCGTTCTCTCGCTCTCGTCTGCGCGGAATATCTCCTATACAAGCGTCGTTCTTTACGTTATTTATACTGCGTTTTCTTTGCAGTTGAATGTATATAATGTTACGGCATGCGGGAGGTGCCCCCTTGGGCCATTGGTTTCTGCGAGTATGTAGAAGAATTACGGATTTGGAAGAGTGGGTCCATGGTGTAATGGTATCGCGTCTGACCGGCAATCGGAAGATCTCGGGTTCGATTCCCGGGTGGTTACCTCATTTTTTCATTTGTTCCGTTCTCTCTCTCTCGTCTTGCGCGGAATATCTCCTATACAAGCGTCGTTCTTTACGTTATTTATACTGCGTGTTCTTTGCAGTTGAATGTATATAATGTTACGGCATGCGGGAGGTGCCCCCTTGGGGCATTGGTTTCTGCGAGTATGTAGAAGAATTACGGCATTTGGAAGAGTGAGGTCCATGGTGTAATGGTATCGCGTCTGACCGGCAATCGGAAGATCTCGGGTTCGATTCCCGGGTGGTTACCTCATTTTTTCATTTGTTCCGTTCTCTCTCTCTCGTCTTGCGCGGAATATCTCCTATACAAGCGTCGTTCTTTACGTTATTTATACTGCGTGTTCTTTGCAGTTGAATGTATATAATGTTACGGCATGCGGGAGGTGCCCCCTTGGGGCATTGGTTTCTGCGAGTATGTAGAAGAATTACGGCATTTGGAAGAGTGAGGTCCATGGTGTAATGGTATCGCGTCTGACCGGCAATCGGAAGATCTCGGGTTCGATTCCCGGGTGGTTACCTCATTTTTTCATTTGTTCCGTTCTCTCTCTCTCGTCTTGCGCGGAATATCTCCTATACAAGCGTCGTTCTTTACGTTATTTATACTGCGTGTTCTTTGCAGTTGAATGTATATAATGTTACGGCATGCGGGAGGTGCCCCCTTGGGGCATTGGTTTCTGCGAGTATGTAGAAGAATTACGGCATTTGGAAGAGTGAGGTCCATGGTGTAATGGTATCGCGTCTGACCGGCAATCGGAAGATCTCGGGTTCAATTCCCGGGTGTTTACCTCATTTTTTCATTTGTTCCGTTCTCTCTCTCTCGTCTTGCGCGGAATATCTCCTATACAAGCGTCGTTCTTTACGTTATTTATACTGCGTGTTCTTTGCAGTTGAATGTATATAATGTTACGGCATGCGGGAGGTGCCCCCTTGGGGCATTGGTTTCTGCGAGTATGTAGAAGAATTACGGCATTTGGAAGAGTGAGGTCCATGGTGTAATGGTATCGCGTCTGACCGGCAATCGGAAGATCTCGGGTTCGATTCCCGGGTGGTTACCTCATTTTTCATTTGTTCCGTTCTTCTCTCTCGTCTTGCGCGGAATATCTCCTATACAAGCGTCGTTCTTTACGTTATTTATACTGCGTGTTCTTTGCAGTTGAATGTATATAATGTTACGGCATGCGGGAGGTGCCCCCTTGGGGCATTGGTTTCTGCGAGTATGTAGAAGAATTACGGCATTTGGAAGAGTGAGGTCCATGGTGTAATGGTATCGCGTCTGACCGGCAATCGGAAGATCTCGGGTTCGATTCCCGGGTGGTTACCTCATTTTTTCATTTGTTCCGTTCTCTCTCTCTCGTCTTGCGCGGAATATCTCCTATACAAGCGTCGTTCTTTACGTTATTTATACTGCGTGTTCTTTGCAGTTGAATGTATATAATGTTACGGCATGCGGGAGGTGCCCCCTTGGGGCATTGGTTTCTGCGAGTATGTAGAAGAATTACGGCATTTGGAAGAGTGAGGTCCATGGTGTAATGGTATCGCGTCTGACCGGCAATCGGAAGATCTCGGGTTCGATTCCCGGGTGGTTACCTCATTTTTTCATTTGTTCCGTTCTCTCTCTCTCGTCTTGCGCGGAATATCTCCTATACAAGCGTCGTTCTTTACGTTATTTATACTGCGTGTTCTTTGCAGTTGAATGTATATAATGTTACGGCATGCGGGAGGTGCCCCCTTGGGGCATTGGTTTCTGCGAGTATGTAGAAGAATTACGGCATTTGGAAGAGTGAGGTCCATGGTGTAATGGTATCGCGTCTGACCGGCAATCGGAAGATCTCGGGTTCGATTCCCGGGTGGTTACCTCATTTTTTCATTTGTTCCGTTCTCTCTCTCTCGTCTTGCGCGGAATATCTCCTATACAAGCGTCGTTCTTTACGTTATTTATACTGCGTGTTCTTTGCAGTTGAATGTATATAATGTTACGGCATGCGGGAGGTGCCCCCTTGGGGCATTGGTTTCTGCGAGTATGTAGAAGAATTACGGCATTTGGAAGAGTGAGGTCCATGGTGTAATGGTATCGCGTCTGACCGGCAATCGGAAGATCTCGGGTTCGATTCCCGGGTGGTTACCTCATTTTTCATTTGTTCCGTTCTCTCTCTCTCGTCTTGCGCGGAATATCTCCTATACAAGCGTCGTTCTTTACGTTATTTATACTGCGTGTTCTTTGCAGTTGAATGTATATAATGTTACGGCATGCGGGAGGTGCCCCTTGTGGCATTGGTTTCTGCGAGTATGTAGAAGAATTACGGCATTTGGAAGAGTGAGGTCCATGGTGTAATGGTATCGCGTCTGACCGGCAATCGGAAGATCTCGGGTTCGATTCCCGGGTGGTTACCTCATTTTTTCATTTGTTCCGTTCTCTCTCTCTCGTCTGCGCGGAATATCTCCTATACAAGCGTCGTTCTTTACGTTATTTATACTGCGTGTTCTTTGCAGTTGAATGTATATAATGTTACGGCATGCGGGAGGTGCCCCCTTGGGGCATTGGTTTCTGCGAGTATGTAGAAGAATTACGGCATTGGAAGAGTGAGGTCCATGGTGTAATGGTATCGCGTCTGACCGGCAATCGGAAGATCTCGGGTTCGATTCCCGGGTGGTTACCTCATTTTTTCATTTGTTCCGTTCTCTCGCTCTCGTCTTGCGCGGAATATCTCCTATACAAGCGTCGTTCTTTACGTTATTTATACTGCGTTTTCTTTGCAGTTGAATGTATATAATGTTACGGCATGCGGGAGGTGCCCCCTTGGGCCATTGGTTTCTGCGAGTATGTAGAAGAATTACGGCATTTGGAAGAGTGAGGTCCATGGTGTAATGGTATCGCGTCTGACCGGCAATCGGAAGATCTCGGGTTCGATTCCCGGGTGGTTACCTCATTTTTTCATTTGTTCCGTTCTCTCTCTCTCGTCTTGCGCGGAATATCTCCTATACAAGCGTCGTTCTTACGTTATTTATACTGCGTGTTCTTTGCAGTTGAATGTATATAATGTTACGGCATGCGGGAGGTGCCCCCTTGGGGCATTGGTTTCTGCGAGTATGTAGAAGAATTACGGCATTTGGAAGAGTGAGGTCCATGGTGTAATGGTATCGCGTCTGACCGGCAATCGGAAGATCTCGGGTTCGATTCCCGGGTGGTTACCTCATTTTTTAATTTGTTCCGGTCTCTCTCTCTCGTCTTGCGCGGAATATCTCCTATACAAGCGTCGTTCTTTACGTTATTTATACTGCGTGTTCTTTGCAGTTGAATGTATATATATATATATATATATATATATATATATATATTATATATATATATATATATATATGTTAAACCCTCCGTCTATGGCCCTGGGTGGTTCAGATCGACGGGGTTCTAGTTAGGAGGCAGCAACGGATATTTCTTCTATAACATTCTAATTCTTTTCGGTCGCCTCTTGTTAAACTCTTGGCTACAGACTCGCCAGACTGTTATGCCAATATCTTCTATGGTGCTTGGGTTGTCTCTTTCTCTCGCTTTATGGGTCGACGATTATTAATTCTTCTCTTGCTATAATACTCTGATACTTTCTCTTGGTACTAAACTTATCGATTTTTCTTTCATAACTTATCGACTTAACTGACTAAGTTCTTCTGAAGATAGCCCAACTCAAGGGTAAAAATAAAAAGTTTCTCTTGCGGTAGTTTACTTCTAAAAATGTACAGGTAGTGCTCTGAATTTACAGGGGTAGAGGTTCGACCTCTTTCGACCATGGCTCAGGCCGGAATCTAAAAAGTTAAGGAGGCAAGGGGCCTCTGCCCACTCCTCGCAGCGAGGCTGCTAACAAAGGAGTCGTAATGAAGTGCAATAATGAAGTGCAATAATGAAGTGCCGTCATTTTACAAATACATTTATAATATAAACCTAAATGTTTGGGGGAAGACAGTTGAAGGTTACGTTTCCCCCTTTTAAACACATGATCAGATGTTTGAAAGATTCCAAATAAAAATTTTAAAAAATAAAAATAAAAACTAATCGTATATTTTTGCCGAATCTTCATTTCTGAAGGCGATATCATTTCGTAATAGTACATAAGTACAAATTAAGTACAAGACTGAGTACGTATTAATTTTGGTTCATTACAATTACGATTACAATTATGGATTACTTCACATTCGCTTATGAATGTCCATTACAGTTCTATTAAAGTACATTCTTACATTATATATTAAATCATTACATTTAATTACAGTTTCATTGAAGTACATTACGTCGTTTACCATTCTTACAGTGTTTTTATATATTTATATATGGTTATACTATATGGTTATACTATATGGTTATACTAGATGGTTATACTATATGGTTATTATAT
>JAJOZX010006460.1:30000-32500 GCA_023014485.1 Bathynomus jamesi | reverse complement strand
TTATAATATTTTTAAAAATAAAAGTAAATCGAACCATAGATGAATTTCGACCAAGAATAAAAAAAGTTATTGAAATTGAAGGAAAGCATTTCGAACAATCTTTTCTTTTAATAATTTCAATTAAATTTTACATTAAAAATTATTTTTATATAATAAAAAAAAATATTAAAAAGGTTTAATAATTTTTGCATGTTCAATAGAAAAATTATACTCTTTCGTTAAATGTTGATAGAATTTGAATTGTTTGATATTTTGACACACAATTAATTAAATTCGACCAACACAATTACTCAGTATTCATCGAATAAAAAAAATATAAAAAATATAAAAGTTAAGAATAAAAATCAATTATAAACTATAATGAACTAAACATATACTGTAATATAAAAAAAACACAACCTAAATTGAGGTTATGTTCCATGGTACCAAAGAGGAATTAACCACGGTTCAACTGGGGTTGGGGGTGTTAAAATAAAATAAAATAAAAATACAAAGTTTGGAGTACGACATTCGGGGGAATTGAGTGACTAAGCGGGGGGTATAAGTCTGAAATTGACAATACGTCTTTCGTGAGCACTTTGCTCATTTAAAAAAAGATTGCTTGTCACACTACTTAGAACAAAAATTAAAAGAGTTCAACAAACGGAGGGACGGCATGTTCCTCATATACATTACAATAATTACCAAAATCGTTACAACCTTTGTAAAAACGGTTTTGTTACAAACATTAAAATACATAAGTATATATTTATATACGCAACAATGGCATGAAAAGAAAAGACAAATCGGTCAATTTCCTTCTCACAAACAAGAAAAAAGGTTAAACTAAAGACGCAACCCGGTCAATTCAGGTTGAATTAAATTCTCTTTTACAACACAAAAAAAGGTTGAATTAAATTCTTAGATTACATTTTCTTAAATTAAGTTCTCTTAAATTACAAACAAAAAGTTGAATTCAATTGACTGCATTGAAATAACTTGGACTTTAAACTCTGACTTGGAATAAAACTCTCTGACTTGGAATAAAACTCTCTGACTTGGAATAAAACTCTCTGACTTGAACTCTATCAAGTATTCTGAAACTGTCTGACTTGAACGCTTGTCAAGTATTCTGAAACTGTCTGACTTGAACGCTTGTCAAGTATCTTGAAACGTAAACTGTCTAACTTGAACGCTTATCAAGTATCTTGAAACTTAAACTGTCTAACTTGAACGCTTGTCAAGTATCTTGAAACTTAAACTGTCTTGCACTTGAATCGCTATCAAGTGAAGATTAACTGAAAACGGAAAATGACTGCACTTGATCTTTATCAAGTGGAGACTATTAACTTCTGGGGTTTGGTTGACCCTCTTGGTGCAACCTTCTGACTTCAAAAACTGACTACAAAAATGACTTCAAAAAAAATGTCTTCAAAAAATGACTTCAAAACTGACTTCAAAATTGACTTCAAGTATCTCTCTAAATCTATAAACTCTCTGTAAACTCTCTCTCTTTCTTAATTTGCAATTCAATTCAATTCAATAATTTGAAAAAAAAATTGCAAAAAATAAAAAAATGTAAACAATATTTCATTCGAATGTACGGGAAGGTACATAAAATAAAATTATTCTATACTGAATATAACAGTGAAAATAACTCTCTTGAAATTAACTCTCTTTGAAATTAACTCTCTTTGAAATTAACTCTCTTTGAAATTAACTCTCTTTGAAATTAACTCTCTTTGAAATTAACTCTCTGTTACAATTAACTCTCTGTTACAATTAACTCTCTGTTACAATTAACTCTCTTTTAAAATTACTGTGTCAATAAAAACAAATGTATCACTGGTGTATGGAATGTTCACCGTGTTTCTTGTGAATTCTGACTTTATACTCATTATTAACTGTTAATAATAGTGACTTTTCAAATGTTTACAAATTTCTTAAAAAACAAACTGTGTACTTAACAAAATTTTCCACGGGCGAAATCCTCAGAGACGTGTCCTGAAGACGTCTTCCTGGCTACTTCTTCTTGGATGAAAACTAGGCGTGGAGAACTTGGAGTCGTGACACACCGGTTCAAGGCTGGATGTTACTAACAAGAAGTCGTGACACGCCGGTCAACTGGTTTTATCCTGATGCAGGGTAATTTCTATCTTGGCTAAAGAGTGGCCTCTTGTTAAAATCTTCTTGTTAAAATCTTCTTGTTAAAATCTTCTTGTTAAAATCTTCTTAAAATCTTCTTGTTAAAATCTTCTTTTTAAAATCTTCTTCTTAAAATCTTCTTGTTAAAATCTTCTTAAAATCTGTTTCTTAAAATCTTTTTCTTATCCTGGGGCAGGGTCGCCAGACTGTTAACCCCTCCGTCTATGGCCCTGGGGTTGTTCGGATCGACGGGGGTTCTAGTTAGGAGGCAAGCAACGGATATTTCTTCTATAACATTCTAATTCTTTTCGGTCGCCTCTTGTTAAACTCTTGGCTACAGACTCGCCAGACTGTTATGCCAATATCTTCTATGGTG
>JAJOZX010006460.1:0-25000 GCA_023014485.1 Bathynomus jamesi | reverse complement strand
GAGTTTAAACATTGTGGCGACCCTTTACCAGGATCTTAACAGATTTTAAGAAGAAGATTTTAAGAAGAAGATTTTAAGAAGATTTTAAGAAGATTTTAAGAAGAAGATTTTAACAAGAAGATTATTTTAAGAAGATTTTAACAAGAAGATTTTAACAAGAAGATTTTAACAAGATTTTAACAGGAAGATTTTAAGAAGAGGCCACTCTTTGGCCAAGAATAGAAATTACCCTGCATCAGGATAAAACCATTTGACCGGCGTGTCACGACTTCTAGTTCGTAACATCCACCCGTGAACCGGTGTGTCACGACTCCAAGTTCTCCACGCCTAGTTTTCATCCAAGAAGAAGTAGCGAGCAAGACGTCTTCAGGACACGTCTCAAGGATTTCCCCATAGGAAATTTTGTTAAGTACAGTTTGTTTTTTAAGTAATTTATAAACATTTGAAAAGTCACTATTATTAACAGTTAATAATGAGTATCAAACCAGAATTTAACACAAAACAGAGTGAACACTTCAGACACCAGTGATACATTTGTTTTTATTGAAACAGTAATTTCAAGAGAGTTTATTTCAAGAGAGTTAATTTCTAGAGAGTTCATTTCTAGAGAGTTAATTTCAAGAGAGTTAATTTCAAGAGAGTTAATTTCAAGAGAGTTAATTTCAGAGAGTTAATTTCAGAGTTATTTTCACTGTTATATTCAGTATAGAATAATTTTATTTTATGTATCAAACATAATAGTATCGTACCTTCGTGTACATTCGAGTGAAAAGTTGTTTACATTTTATATTTTTGTTTGCAAATTTTTTTCAAATTATTGAATTGAATTGACTTGAAAATTAAGAGAGAGAGAGTTTACAGAGAGTTTATAGATTTAGAGAGATACTTGAAGTAATTTTGAGGTCATTTTTTGAAGTCACTTTTTAAGTCATTTTTTGAAGTCAGTTTTTGAAGTCAGAAGGTTGCACCAAGAGGGTCAACCAAAACAGAGGTTAATCGTCTCCACTTGATAGAGATCAAGTGCAGTCATTTTCCATTTTCAGTTAATTTCAAGTTAGACAGTTTAAGTTATAGAGATACTTGATTGCATTTCAAGTAAGTAGGTTGCACCAAGAGGGTCAACCAAAACAGAGGTTAATCGTCTCCACTTGATAGAGATCAAGTGCAGTCATTTTCCATTTTCAGTTAATTTCAAGTTAGACAGTTTAAGTTATAGAGATACTTGATTGCATTTCAAGTAAGTCGGTTGCACCAAGAGGGTCAACCAAAACAGAGGTTAATCGTCTCCACTTGATAGAGATCAAGTGCAGTCATTTTCCATTTTCACTTAATTTCAAGTTACAGTTTCATAATACTTGATAGAGTTCAAGTTAGGTTCAGAATACTTGATAGAGTTCAAGTTAGGTTCAGAATACTTGATAGAGGTCAAGTTAGGTTCAGAATACTTGATAGAGTTCAAGTTAGGTTCAGAATACTTGACAGAGTTCAAGTTAGGTTCAGAATACTTGACAGAGTTCAAGTCAGAGTTTAAGTTCCAAGTCAGAGTTTAAGTTCCAAGTCAGAGTTTAAGTCCCAAGTCATTTCAATGCAGTCAATTGAATTCAACTTTTTCTTTGTAAGTTAAGAGAATTTAATTTAAGAAAATGTAATTTAAGAATTTAATTCAACCTTTTTTTTGTGTTGTAAAAGATAATTTAATTCAACCTGAATTGACCGGGTTGCGTCTTTAGTTAACTTTTTTTTTGTTTGTGAGAAGAAAATTTACCGATTTGTTTTTTCTTTTCATGCCATTGTTGCGTATATAAATATATAGGTAAAATGAAAAATTTTATTGTTTGTAACAAAACCGTTTTTACAATTGTTTGTAACGATTTTGGTAATTATTGTAATGTATATGAGGAACATGCCGTCCCTCCGTTTGTTGAACTTTTTTAATTTTTGTTCTAAGTAGTGTGACAAGCAATCTTTTTTTAAAGAGCAAAGTGCTCACAAAAAGATGTAATTGTCAATTTCAGACTAAAATATCAAATAATTCAAATTCTATCAACATTTAACGAAAGAGTATGATTTTTCTACTTAACATGCAAAAATTATTAAATCTTTTTTTGTATTTTTTTTTATTATATAAAAATAATTTTTAATGTAAAATTTACCTGAAATTATTAAAAGGAAAGATTGTTCGAAATGCTTTCCTTCCATTACAATAACTTTTTTATTCTTGGCCGAAACTCATCTAAGGTTCGATTTACTTTTATTTTCAAGAATATTATAAAATTATGTTTAGCTCGTTGAAATGCATAATTGATTCTATTTTTAATTTGTATTCTTAATTTTCTTAATTCAATTATCGTAGGGATGCTTCTGGTTAATGTTAATGGTTATATAGTTCATAGAAAGCTACGAATGTTACTAGTCGAATTTAATTCTATCTTCAAAATTTAATTTTTAATACCGCTAGATTTACTTTTTCATTAATTGTAAGTTCCTCTAAGTTCGTTTTTTAATTACCTTATACGTGTAACTGATTAATTATGTAAAATCTATAATCCTAATTGAATTTTATTACTTCTGACACATATTCGAATTCATTTACGTTCCGTCCCTCCAGTCACTTTCACATTAAACTCATATGCATACACCATCATTAATACTACCTGTAATTTAGAATTTTATAATAATTGACCTTGAGCTTAAAGGATTTTATAATAATAATAATGATAATAATAATAACAATAACTGACTTAAACTTAAAAGATTTTATAACCCTAAACCATCTTAAATTATTATACATTATTTTTAAACTTTGTTAATTGAAAAACCTTCCAAATCCCTACACATTTGACCACAGGTCTATACATCATCCACTACGTAATTCGATTTGTACCTACAACAGTCAATAAAAATGCATGTATGCACATTAATATACTATATATATACAGCCCTTATGCTAAAATCATTGAATATCACAATAATAAAACTATTTCATTACGTAAGTGCAAACTATGCTGTTTAGTCTTAATCATTTGTGCTTTCTAATATATCTTGCTCATGCATTTATCAGTTACTTGAACAATCCTATCAGCTAATCTGTCCCTCGAAATTGTAAAATACACACTTTGCACCTAATACACCCAAATACACACTTGACCACAGGTCTATACATCATCCATTACATAATTCGATTTTTTACATACAATAGTCAATAAAATTAGTACGAATTGTACTATCATGGTAACCTTGAAAATCCATGAACTTTAAAATTTATATTTTTCCCTTTTAGCTATTCATTATGAATATAATTTTCCCCACAGAAAATAAAATTTTGCTAAAAAAATTTAACAATACCATTCTTTGTCGAACTTAATTGTTTGTCTAAATTAAAGTATTAACCTTTGAATTTTTTTATATATTATATAATAACTCACTTGTTCTGTATAAAAATTTGTAATGTAAAGAAAAATTCGTCATCTAACTTGAAGTAGTTAGGATGTTATTTTCTCATTTGTATTGTATTAATGGTACCCTACTAGATTATTGTATAAATATCATTTTAGAGGGGGAACAATGTAAAAAATGAACAAAGAATAATCCATATTCATTTTTACATAAGAACCAAAATCGCTTAACGCGAGTTTGGATAATAATTTTACTTGTAGCTTCCTATTTTTGTTCGTGTCACAACCCTACGATCTACCATATCTATGGTTTAGTCGTATCCATTTTCCATTTGTTATAGAAGTTATTATAATTAATTATGAATTGTCTTACTCGTAGTTGTACTTCTTAGTCATTACTACCCACTCTTTCTCTCTAATTCGTTCTTGTAAATCTTCCTAATAATGATTTGTACTATACGTAAAAATTCAATAACTATGACGTCACATTTTCCCGTCATTTATTTCCCTTCATCATATATCTAATATTCAATGTATGAAAATTCTTTAACATCATAATAAAAACTGTAAACTCTATAGAAGTCATTATTTATATGTTATGTAGTATAAATATAACTATTATTCGACCATATACCCCGCCCCCATACGTCCATATCTTATCTTGACCATTATCGTATGTCAATTTTATTAAATATTCATTTTTGCTATGAAACGCCAAACTTTAGGCCTTCGTTCGAAAACGCAAAAATACGTTCTCGTATTGTTTTTTTTATTATTTTTTTTCAAGTGCGTTCACCCCTCAAGATATTCATAAATGCTTAGTAAGATCAAATTCCGCTCACTACGACAGATTCGAACGTCTCAAAGATAAAATATCCTTTCGCTCTGATTTCAAATTTATAACATATTATAACATATTATGTTGTATATAAATCCAAACCATATGTGCCCCATGTACTTTGTATTATATTTCTAACATCTTAATTGTCTATTAATATGAAACACTGTAAAAACAAAACAAAGTTATAGTAACTGTTTAATTGTAATTAACTGTAATACTTTAATTTAATATAACGTAATGTACTTTAATGAAACTGTAATTAATAATAACTTGTAATGTACTTCAATGAAACTGTAATTAAATGTAATGATTTAATTTATAATGTAAGAATGTACTTTAATAGAACTGTAATGGACAATCATAAGCGAATGTGAAGTAATCCATAATTGTAATCGTAATTTTAATGAACCAAAATTAATACGTACTCAGTCGTGTACTTAATTTGTACTTATGTGTACTATTACGAAATGATATCGCCTTCATAAATGTAGACTCGGCGAAAAATACAAATTAGTTTTTATTTTTATTTTTTTAAATTTTTATTTGCAATCTTTCAAACATCTGATCATGTGCTTAAAAGGGGGAAACTTAACCGTCGACTGTCTTCCCCCAAACATTTAAGTTTATATTATACATGTATTTGTAAAATTAGAGCACTTCAATTAAGTCACTTCATTGCGGCACTTCATTATTGCACTTCATTAGGACTCCCTTGTTAGCAGCCTTGCTGCGGGGAGGGGGCAGATGCCCCTTGCCTTCTTAATATTTTTAGATTCCGGCCTGAGCCATGGTCGAAAGAGGTCGAACCTCTACCCTTGTAAATTCAGAGCACTAACTGTAAATTTTAAGAAGTAAATTACAGCAAGAGAAACTTTTTATTTTCCCCTTCGAGCCTTGTTCTCTTCAGAAGAACTTAGTCAGTTAAGTCGACAAGTTATAAAAGAAAAGTCGATAATTTTAGTATCAGAGAAAGTATCAGAGTATTATAGAAAGAGAAGAATTAAAAATTGGCGACCCTTTGCCCAAATTAAGAGACAACCCAAGCACCATAGCAGATATTGGCATAACAGTCTGGCGAGTCTGTAGCCAAGAGTTTAACACGAGGCGACCGAAAAGAATTAGAATGTTATAGAAGAAACATCCGTTGCTTGCCTCCTAACTAGAGCCCCCGTCGATCCGAACCACCCCAGGGCCATAGACGGAGGGGTTAACATATATATATATATAAAATATATATATATATATAAAATATATATATATATATATAAAATATATATATATATATATTATAAAAATATATATATATAAATAAAATATATAGATATATTATATATATATATATATAAAATACATACATATATATATATATATAAAATATATATATATATAAAATGTATATATATATATATATAACATATATATAAATATATATATAAAATACATATATATATATATATATATATATATATATATATATATATATATAAAATGTGTATACATATATATGTAACATATATATATATATATATATATAAAATATATATATATAACGTATATATATATATAACATATATATATATATAAAATGTATATATATATATATTTATAACATAATATATATATATATATATATATATATATATATATATATATATACAGTGTGTTTGAAAACTTTCTGTACAAATTGTAATGGGGGATAGGCAACACCAAGACAAACCCTTTTCATCTATAAGTGTATGTCCGCTGACGTCACCATTCGGCGCGAGAGGGCGCCGCTGCAATTGGCTAAAAGGTGAAGTGGGCTAGACTCGCGCTTGCTGCGGGCATTCTTAAATCGGACGTAGTACGCGTAACATGGAGCGCTTCACGACTGCTGAGATGGCTGACATGCATATGGTGTATGGGGCTGCCAATGGAAACGGAAGAGCTGCTGTGAGGTTGTACCGACAGCGCTTCCCAAACAGACGTGTGCCAAACCACCAAACGTTTGCGCATTTGCATCTGCGACTGCGAGAAACTGGAACATTCCATGCAAACATGCATGACACTGGTCGGAGAGAAACGGCGCACTCCTGACATGGAAGAAGAAATCCTACGGCGATTTGAGGACAATCCAAGCGCAAGCACGCGAGGTGTTGCACGTATCCTCGGTGTGAACCACGACCTGGTCTGGACAGTTTTGCACGAGCAGCAGTTACATCTGTTTCATCGTCAGAGAGTCCAGGCATTACAAACCCGTGTAGCATGTGGATTTGCGTGCGCCCACACGTGAGAATTGTTAAACACATCCTCACGTGTGAAACAGGCCTCATCTGAGAACAGCACATAAGCCGGAAAATTAGGCTACACCGCTGTCTGCTGCAGAAACCAGCGTGCGAATTCCACACGAAGAGGGTAATCCAGAGGTTGTAATGCCTGGACTCTCTGACGATGAAACGGATGTAACTGCTGCTCGTGCAAAACTCTCCAGACCAGGTCGTGGTTCACACCGAGGATACGTGCAACACCTCGCGTGCTTGCGCTTGGATTGTCCTCAAATCGCCGTAGGATTTCTTCTTCCATGTCAGGAGTGCGCACGTTTCTCTCCCGACCACTGTCATGCATGTTTGCATGGAATGTTCCAGTTTCTTGCAGTCGCCGATGCAAATGCGCAAACGTTTGGTGGTTTGGCACACGTCTGTTTGGGAAGCGCTGTCGGTACAACCTCACAGCAGCTCTTCCGTTTCCATTGGCAGCCCCATACACCATATGCATGTCAGCCATCTCAGCAGTCGTGAAGCGCTCCATGTTACGAGTACTACGTCCGATTTAAGAATGCCCGCGGCAAGCGCGAGTCTAGTCCACTTCACCTTTTAGCCAATTGCAGCGGCGCCCTCTCGCCCCGAATGGTGACGTCAGCGGACATACACTTATAGACGAAAAGGGTTTGTCTTGGTGTTGCCTATCCCCCATTACAATTTGTACAGAAAGTTTTCAAACACCCTGTATATAAAATATATATATATATATATATATATATATATATATATATAACATATATATATATATATATATATATATATATATAATAATATATATATATACAGGGTGGGGCACGGGAACGAAGTGTTTTTGGAATAATCAGGAAAATGATATTTATTTTGTAAAGAAAATATATTGGTAGAACAACATTCGTAAGAACATAGCATTTCATGTCATAATAATCATGTACCGAAAATTATATCTGGCATATGATGTCCTTGGCCGTCGACGCATTGTTGAAGGCGTTTACGAAAATTGGCCTCCACTCTTCCCAGCAGGTCTCTCTTGATTTGGATGATTTGTTGACGGATCGCTTCCTTCAATGCATCTAATGTACGGGGCTTGTCCTCGTAGACACGTGACTTGAGGTACCCCCATAGAAAGAAGTCACATGTGGACAAGTCAGGGGACCGAGGGGGCCATGCAATGTCACCAAATCTCGAAATGAGATGGTTGGGAAGCAGGGGGCGAAGAACAGCCATTGACGCTCTGGCGGTGTGTGGCGTGGCCCCATCTTGCTGAAACCACAAATTTCGACGAGCAATACGCCTTCTTCGTAACTCAGGGATGAAAAAGGTGTTCACCATCTCAATGTAACGCCCAGATGTTATGGTAACGGTAACCCCATTTTGTTCGAAGAAATAGGGACCGATGACACCAAACTTTCCCACCGCGCACCAAACTGTAACCTTAGGGCTATGCAGCGGTTTTCATGGAGTTGTCGCGGATTTTCAGCAGCCCAATACCGACAGTTTTGATTGTTGACGGCCCCATTAAGGTGGAAATGGGCTTCATCACTCATTACCACCATCATGTTTTCATTCTGCTCATAAAGTGCAAGCATTTCCTGTGCAAAATTCAGTCGTTGGGGGCAATCGTTTACATTCAATTCCTGCACCATCGCTAACTTGTTTGGGTGAAAATGTAATTCTTCATGCAAAATCCGTCTAACAGTACGATTGCTGATTCCGAGTGCAGCTGAATGTCTCCGAGCAGAGCGGCCTGGGCTTTGCAACATCGCTTGTCTGACCCTTTCAACGTTCTCTGGAGTACGCACAGTGCGTTGCGGCCCCTTCGGTTTTGTTTTCATTATTGAGCTCCTGTTCGAAGATTGTTAACCCAACGTAAGATTGTGTCACGAGCGGGAACAGAGTCATTTCGATGAATGTTGAATCTGCGGCGAAACGCACGCTGAACTGCTGTCACTGACTCGCCACTCCTAACAAAATGATCATACGCGAACATGCGGTGTTCTAACGTCCACTGCTCCATGATGGCACCTGAAAGATAAAGGTGAGTGTTAGTTAAAGTTAAATGCTATGAACCCAGGAATGAAATGCTACCTACCGCACGCCCCTCCCATTCCTAATGGCCGATTAATAGCTATTCAAAAAACACTTGATTCCCGTGCCCCACCCTGTATATAAAATATATATATACATGTTATAATAATGTTATAATGTTTCAGACCAACAAAGACCCTAGGATCCACTCATGGCTGGTCTACCTAACTGTGTTCGTAATCGTGTGTTGTGTATGTCCTCCGTGGTGGCGGAGGGGACCTACAATTTTACGTGGGTTCCGAACCACAAGAACATAAGAAACTTATTTAAAAACTGCGGGTAAATTGGCAACGACCAATTTTTACGAAACTAAATAATTATCAATTTAAAAATAATTAATTATCGGTTTAAAACTAAAAATAGAATCTCTCGGTCCAGAGGAGCAAGTCATAATATACTACTATCCACAAATATGTTACATTCTATATCTATTTATAAGGGACATGCAAATATATCAGATCCAAAGAATCCAGTCAATTTCATTACGGTATCCATCAAGTCACGGTCCATATCGATTGCGGACCAAGTCAAAATTTACAACCATATACATTATCAATTTAAAAATAATTAATTATCGATTTAAAACTAAAGATAGAATCTCTCGATCCAGAGGATCAAGTCATAAGACTACTATCCACAAATATGTTACACTCTATATCTATTATATAACGGACATGCAAATATATCAGATCCAAAGAATCCAGTCAATTTCATTACGGTATCCATGAAGTCACGGTTCATTTCGATTGCGGACCAAGTCAAATTTACAACCATATACATTTCAATATATACATTTACGAGTAAAAGTATATATATATATGTATGTATATATGTATAAATATATATATATATGTATAAAATATATATATATATATATAAAATATATATATATATATATATATATATATATATAATATATAATATATAAAATATATATATATATATATATATATATATATATATATATATATATATATATATATATATTTATATATATGTATAAAAATATATATATATAAAATATATATATATATTTTTTATATAAAATATATTATATATATATAAAATATATATATATATATATATATAAAATATATATATATATATATATATATATATATATATATATATATATATATATATATATATATATATATATAGATATAATATATATATATATATATATATATATATATATATATATATATATATATATATATAAAATATATATATACATATATAAAAACATATATATATATATATAAAATATATATATATATATATAAAATATAAATATATATAAAATATATATACATATATATAAAAATATATATATATAAAAAACAGTTATGCAATATCATGAATATTGGTACTAAATTATGTTATCCTATTTAATTTTTAGATAACTGTCTTAAGAAAGCCAAGAATAAGTATAATAAGTATTATAATAATGTAATTGTAAAGGAATTTCAGCGTAAAAATAACCTTAGCCTAGCTTACCTTGTTAATTTTCAATACCTTCCAACTGTACTTAAAGCAATGGGCATTAATGTAATCTTTAAGTATAATAATACTGTTAAATCATGCCTAATAAAGAATAGCCCTGATAATGTTGTGGTTGTATGTATTCGATCGGATGTACACAAGGTAACTCCATATATATAGGCCAAACCGGTAAAACGTTAGATATTACGGTAAAACAGCATAAATATGCTTGTAGAACAGCTAATAATTCCAATGCTTTATTTAACCATATGTATAGATGTAACCATAGCATCAAGTGGGATAGTTCTAAAGCGCTTGTTAAAAACAGATATAATAGAAAGAAATATTCTAGAATGTGCATTTATTCATTTTAAAAACAATTTCAACAACAGTGCGGGGACGTATAAAATTGACGAGATCATGTTAAAATTTCTTTTGTCTCTCATTAACCCTTGTTAAGTATGTGCTAATTGTTTTGTTTTTCCTGTAAGTTGTATATATTTATGGGCATCTCGCCTTTAATCTTCATTCCCTGACGAAGTGTAGCTTTGAATACACGAAAGGCCTTGGAATCGTTTTTCTTTTCCTGGTGGGTTTGCAGCATATATATATATATATATATTATATATATATATATATATATATATATATAATATATAAAATATAAATATATATATAAAATATATATATATATATAAAATATAAATATATATATAAAATATATATATATATATATATATATATATAATTATATATAATATAATATATATAATATATATATATATATATATATATATATATATATATATATATATATACACACATATATATATATATACACATTATAATATATATATATATATATATATACATATATATATATACATATTATATATATACATTATAAAGGGTGATCCAGAGAAATGGGACCCAAAAGAAACCCCTGTAACTCTTAAAGTATAAGTCCTTTTATAAAATCATACGCATCATTCGAAAGAGGATAGTTACAAGTTTGTACAGGATTGTATAGGTTTTGACAATACAAGACAAGATAAGATGCAAAACAAAATAAAAGTGTTAGTTAAAACTAACCCTTCAAGATGACTGCATGGACTGTGGAACAGCTGCGTTCATAACTGAGCAATATTATGAGCATGGAAGAAGTGTAGTTTCAGCTCAAAGATCTTTCAAGACAAATTTCAGATGTAAAAATCACCTTCTAAGAGCTGAAACTACACTTCTTCCATGCTCATAATATTGCTCAGTTATGAAACGCAGCTGTTCCACAGTCCATGCAGTCATCTTGAAGGGTTAGTTTTAACTAACACTTTTTTTTGTTTTGTATCTTATCTTGTCTTGTATTGTCAAAACCTATACAATCCTGTACAAACTTGTAACTATCCTCTTTCGAATGATGCGTATGATTTTATAAAAGGACTTATACTTTAAGAGTTACAGGGGTTTCTTTTGGGTCCCATTTCTCTGGATCACACTTTATATATATATATATATATACATATATATATATAATATATATATATTATATATATATATATAATATATATATATATATATATATATATATATATATATATATATATATATATATATATATATATATATATATATATATATATATATATATAATGTTATAATGTTATAATGTTTCAGACCAACAAAGACCCTAGGATCCACTCATGGCTGGTCTACCTAACTGTGTTCGTGTATTGTGTATGTCCTCCGTGGTGGCGGAGGGGACCTACAATTTTACGTGGGTTCCGAACCACAAGAACATAAGAAATTTATGTAAAAACTGCCGGTAAATTGGCAACGACCAATTTTTACGAAACTAAATAATTATCAATTTAAAACTAATTAATTATCGATTTAAAACTAAAGATAGAATCTCTGATCCAGAGGATCAAGTCATAATAGACTACTATCCACAAATATGTTACACTCTATATCTATTTATAAAGGACATGCAAATATATCGGATCCAAAGCATCCAGTCAATTTCATTACGGTATCCATCAATTCACGGTCCATATCGATAGCGGACCAAGTCAAAATTTACAATCAAATACATTACAATATATACACCTACGAGAAAAAGAGTAGGTGTGGCTGTAAAGACTGTACAGTAATGTAGAAATGTGTGTGCACCCATTTTGGGTCTCCCATTTAAAGGTGTTTGTGGGGCAAGTGTAGATCATGAGTTTTTCAATACCTCACAGTACTATGGGGGGCACCGCTCGGCAGAGGAATCTCTTTAAATGGGGTGTGTAAGGACAGAGTGTATCCCCTAACCCAAGACGCTGCCTCCCTATATCCCACAACACTTGTGTTGAGCTGTGGGATCTATCCCCAGAAAGCCTTAATTTTACTACCTTAAACTATACCCTTTCTATCAACATATGCGTCTAATCGATTTTTAAAAACATGTTTATAGACGTGCTACTAATTACTTCTACCGGCAAACTATTCCAGCTATTTACTATTCTATGCGTAAAAAAGTTTTTGGCAACTGCTGTCTCGAACCTTCTACTTGTCAACTTACACCCGTTATTTCTAGTCCTATTATATTGAGATATTTCGAAAAATCTATCTCTATCTACGTTATCGAACCCATTCATAATTTTGAAAACCTGGATTAGATCACCCCTTAACCTCCTGGTCTCGAGTGTTGTCAATTTTAACTCCTTAAGCCTATCCTCGTACGACTTTGACCTAAGCGACGGAATCATCTTAGTTGCTCGTCTTTCAACTCTTTCGATTTTATCTATATCTTTGCGCATATACGGATTCCAAAATTGGATCGCGTACTCCAAATGGGGTCTAACTAATAATTTATAAAGTGGAACTATAATATCGCGCGATTTGTACTCAAAATTTCGAGCTATAAAACCTAACACTTTGTTCGCCTTATTGATCGCTGCTGTACTTTGTTTCGCTACTTTTAAATCACTAGTGACAATAACTCCTAAATCTTTTTCCCGCTCTACGCTTGATAAATCTTTCCCTGACATACTATACGCAAAATTACCGTTACGCGAACCTATATGCAAAATTTTGCACTTATCCACGTTAAATCTCATTTGCCATGTGACTGACCAATCAACGATTTTATTCAGATCTTCCTGAATTTTACCTCTATCTTCGTCATTAATGGCCCTACCACCCAGCTTCGTGTCATCCGCAAACTTTGAAACTGTACTGACTAGGCCGACATCTAAATCGTTAATATATATAAGAAAAAGCAAAGGGCCTAATACAGAACGCTGAGGAACGCCACTCGCTACATTAGCCCAACACGACTCCGCTCCATCAACGACCACCCTCTGTTTCCTACCTCGCTACCACTCTTCTAGGCAATTTATTACTACACCCCTGATTCCATGAGCCGTAGTTTTTTCAATGAGTCTTTTGTGCGGCATGGTGTCAAACGCTTTTTGAAAATCTAAATGCACTACATCAACCGCCCGATGTCTATCGTAAACGTCAACCACGCTTTGGAAAAATTCTAAAAGACTAGTTAAGCAAGATTTTTTTCGCCTAAATCCGTGCTGCGTATTTCTAACTAGCTTATGGAATTCTAAGTGTTCGACTATACGATCCCTAATTATTGATTCCAGTAGCTTACCTACAACAGACGTTAAACTGATTGACCTATAATTTCCCGCCGCACCTTTATCGTCTTTCTTAAAGATAGGTGTTACGTTTGCTAACTTGAAATTATCTGGTACGCACCCCTCAGAAATAGACGCATTAAAAATCTTTGTTAGTGGCACAACAATGCTATCTTTTAATTCTTTTAGTTGTATGGGATATATGGAATCCGGACCCGGTGATTTACGCGTTTTCATATTATCAATATAGCGCATTACCTTCCCTTCACTAACGACAATATTATCCAAAATATTACCATTATCAAAAGGTATTATGTCTATGACCGTAGGGATATTCGTTACATCTTCTATAGTAAAAACTGACATAAAAAATTCGTTTAGCAAGGTAGCCATTTCCTTGTTTTCAGAAACTAGATCTCCGTTTACATTTTTCAATGGACCCAAGACACTTTTTACTGGATTTCTATTATTGACGAATTGAAAGAATCGCTTGGGGTTTTCTTTACCGTCACGAGCTATGGAGATTTCAAATTCGCGCTTTGACTTTTTTATTACACTTTTCCCTTCACGCCTCAGAGATATGTAGTTGTTTCGTAACCACAAATTGTCTTTATCGCACTTATGTTGCCTATAAGCCCTATCTCTACTCTTTATAATGTCTCCTACTCTAGAAGTAAACCAAAAGGGCTTGTTGTTTATTTTCGCACGCTTAATTTTGTACGGTACACATTCCTCATTTATAGTCCTAAATACTGTTTCGAACGATTCCCACATTAGTTTTGCGTTGGAGTTCCCCATCACGTTTTCCCAATTGACGTGTGACAATTTATCTCGAAATTTACAAAAGTCTGCGTGCTGGAAGTTAGGAATTTTAGTCGAGTTAGTTGGTTTCGAGTGACTTACTGAGAGGACAAACTCTACCATATTGTGATCGCTATTGCTTAACGGTTCTATTACTTGAAGATCAGTAATTAGCCTATCATCCTTAGTCATTACTAAATCTAAAATACTGTCCAACCTCGTAGGTTCCCCAACCTTTTGAATAAGAAAGCTATCCTCGAGAAAATTAACTAAACGATTACCTTCCTCGTCTCCCTGCATTGTATCGTAATTCACGTTGGCGCAATTAAAGTCACCCATAACTAAAGCCTGCTCACTACCTATCATTCTCTTTAGTTCACGATATAACGCTTCGTCCGTATCAGCTGTTTGATTAGTGGGCCTATATATAACCGCAACAAGAAGTTTGAAGTCGTTTAATTTAAGTTCTGCTATACTCGAGTCAATCGGTTCTGGAATTGAGTGCTTTACTTCTATAACGTTCGCAATATTTTCTTTGATATACAACATAACACCGCCTCCTCGCCTACCTATTCTGTTTTTAACAAAAAGTCTATAACCTTTAATTTGATACTCCCATACAAAGTCACGTGTTTCAGTGCTAAGCCACGATTCGTTTATCGCAATCAAATCATAGTCTTTACAAGCAATTAAAGAAAAAAATTCATTTATTTTATTTCGTAGGCTACGAGCATTTAAGGCTAGAACCTTCAAATTGTTTATAATTACGACACCTTCGCGAGCGCAGGGGAAATTAGTGGAATTTACGCTGGGACCGTTCGAGTTACGGGAGCCTGAAAAGGAGAGACAGTTTTATGAAATAGTCTTCCTAAACGCGCAGCTCCAACGTCATTAAGATGAAGTCCATCTTCGAGGAACAAGTCCCTCCTGCCGTAGAAACTGTTCCAAAAATTTGCAAAATGCACTCCTTCCTGTTGCCAAGAGACTTTAGGTTATTGTTAATATAGGTCGCCTTGCTGTAGAAATCGTTACGTTGGATAATTCGAGGATAATTCGATTGCCCGTCAGATATGATAACCATTACGCCACGGGCCTCACTCAAACAAATGTCGTAATTCCTCTACATGCGCGCAGAAACCAATGGTTACCTTATTTTTTCATTTGTTTCGTTCTTTCGCTCTCATCTTGCGCGGAATATTCTCCTATACAAAGCGTCGTTCTTTACGTTAATTATACTGCGTGTTTGCAGTTATAATGTATATAATGTTACGGCATGCGGGAGGTGCCCCTTTGGGTCATTGGTTTCTGCGCGCATGTAGAGGAATTACGACATTTGATTGAGTGAGGCCCGTGGTGTAATGGTTATCATATCTGACCGGCGATCGGAAGATCCTGGGTTCGATTCCCGGTTGGTTACCTCATTTTTTCATTTGTTTCGTTCTTTCGCTCTCATCTTGCGCGTAATATTCTCCTATACAAAGCGTCGTTCTTTACGTTAATTATACCGCGTGTTTGCAGTTATAATGTATATATATATATATATATATATACAGGGTGTCTCAAAAGTCACTATCTATTTTGAAAAATAATGGGAATTACGAAAAACTGGTTTAAGACATGAAAAATATATTTATTTCAAAGTAAGTGCCACAAAGAATTAGTGCTATTTATTTATCTGTCTCCACATGGCGAACATCAGTGTCTCTACAGAGCTCAAAGCGATAAGTTGTTTCCCGGAACACACTTTCCAGCATTTGAGGTGTTATTTTCTGAACTGCATCGGTAATATGATTTCGAAGTTCGGTTACATCACTAATTCTTCTACCAGTGTACACCTTAGACTTAATGAAACCCCAGGCGAAAAAATCTAATGGTGTTAAATCGGGTGAACGTGCTGCCCATGGTTGTGTTCCTCCACGACCAATCCAGCGACCGGGGAAGCGTCTGTCAAGATAATCACGTACAATTATTGCATAATGGCACGGTGCTCCATCCTGCTGAAAAACTACTGTGTCAAGAATGCCATCTGTAAGAAGTTGAGGTTCGAGGAATTGTTCAAGCATGTCAAGATTATAAATTACACAAAATTCGAAATAAACCAATTAACTTTTTTTAAATACACAAATTTGCACCAGAAGTACATATCTTTATGCCAGCATAGCATTTAAAAAAAAAAAATCTAATGTCACCGAAATAGATAGTGACTTTTGAGACACCCTGTATATATATTTATATATATATATATATATTTATATATGTAAAAATGAACAATGAACAATTCCTATACCATCATTATATGGATTCATTATCTTCATGCAGTACTTATGTTCTTATAGTTTTTATGTTTGAATGTTCATTTTTACATAAGAAACCAAAATCGCCTAAGCGAGTTTTGGATAGAATTTCGATTTGTACTTCTTTATTCATTACTGTATTTCCCTAATTCATCTTTTCTAATAATGACTTATACACTGTGACGTCATAAAATAACTTAATTCTCTCTACGTTTCCCATACCTTGTACACTGAATCATGTGCTTAGTATTTTGACATCTTCCGTATTCAATGTATGGTAAATTCTTTAGTAATAATGTTGTGGTGTTATGTAGTATAAATATTATTATTCAACCATATTCATCCATACGTCACATTTTCCCGTCATTAATTTCCCTTGATCATTATCCTATATAAATTTTATTAAATATTCATTTTATTTTTACTCGTGTCAATCTATGAAACGCAAAACTTTTTGCATTCGTTCGAAAACGCTCAAATACGTTCTCGTATTGTTTTTTTATTATTTTTTTTCAAGTGCGTTCACCCCTCGCAAGATATTCATAAATGCTTATGCAAGTGTACGCAATTCGCAAATCAGCATAAATCAAACATCTGAAAACGTGAAACCTCTTGTCCCTCTGATTTCAAATTTATAACATGTTGTAACATATTATAACAATTATGTCGTATATAAATTATCTCGTATGTGCCCATGTACTTGTGTTGTACTAATAACCATATATAATAACCATATATTATAACCATATATAATAACCATATATAATAACCATATATTATAACCATATATTATAACCATATATTATAACCATATATTATAACCATATATAAATATATAAAAACACTGTAATTAATAATAACTTGTAATGTACTTTAATGAAACTGTAATTAATAATAACTTGTAATGTACTTCATTGAAACTGTAATTAAATGTAATGACTTAATATATAATGTAAGAATGTACTTTAACAGAAGTGTAATTAAACAACAATAAGTGAATGTGAAGTAATCCATAATCGCAATCATAAATGTAATAGACCAAAACGAAAAGGTGCTCAGTGGTGTACTTAAATTGTACCTATGTACTATTACGAAATGATATCGTCTTCACAAATGAAGACTCGGCAAAAATATACGATTAGTTTTTATTTTTATTTTTTTAAATTTTTATTTGGAATCTTTCAAACATCTGATCATGTGTTAAAAAGGGGGGAAACTTAACCTTCAACTGCCTTCCCCCAACATTTAGGTTTATATTATACATGTATTTGTAAAATGAACGGCACTTCATTATAGCACTTCATTATAGCACTTCATTATAGTACTTCATTACGGCACTTCATTACGACTCCTTTGTTAGCAGCCTCGCTGCGAGGAGGGGGCAGAGGCCCCTTGCCTCCTTAACTTTTTAGATTCCGGCCTGAGCCATGGTCGAAAGAGGTCGAACCTCTACCCCTGTAAATTCAGAGCACTACCTGTAAATTTTTAAGAAGTAAATTACCATAAGAGAAACTTTTTATTTTTCCCTTCGAGCCGTGCTCTCTTCAGAAGAACTTAGTTAAGTCGATAAGTTATAAAAGAAAAGTCGATAATTTTAGTATCAGAGAAAGTATCAGAGTATTATAAAAAGAGAAGAATTAACAAATTGGCGACCCTATAGCCAAGATAATCATTTGGCGACCCTGCCCCAGGATAAGAAGAAGATTTTAAGAAGAGGATTTTAAGAAGAGGATTTTAACAAGTGGCCACTCTTTGGCCAAGATAGAAATTACCCTGCATCAGGATAAAACCATTTGACCGGCGTGTCACGACTTCTAGTTCGTAACATCCACCCTTGAACCGGTGTGTCACGACTCCTAGTTCTCCACGCCTAGTTTTCATCCAAGAAGTAGCCAGCAAGACGTCTTCAGGACACGTCTCTGAGGATTTCGCCGGTAGAAATTTTGTTAAGTACAGAGTTTTTTTTTTAAGAAATTTATAAACACTTGAAAAGTCAGTATTATTAGCAGTTAATATTTAGTATGGAGCCAGAATTAACACAAAACACAGTGAACACTTAAGACACCAGTGATACATTTTTTTTTAGTGAAACAGTAATTTTCACAGAAATTAATTGCCACAGAGTTAATTGCCACAGAGTTAATTGCGACAGAGTTATTTTCAGTTATTTTCACTGTTATATTCAGTATAGAATAATTTTATTTTATGTACCAAACATAATAGTACAGTACCTTCGCGTACATTAGAGTGAAATATTGTTTACATTTTTTTATTTTTGTTTAAAATTTTTTCAAATTATTCAATTGAATTGACTTGCAAATTAAGAAAGAGAGTTTACAGAGAGTTTATAGAGTTATAGAGATACTTGATTGTATTTCAAGTCCAGAGGATAATAGTCTCCACTTGATTGAGATGAAGTGCAGTCATTTTCCAGTTTCAGTTAATTTCAAGTCAGTTTCATTTTCAGTTTCAAGTTAGTTTCAGAATACTTGATAAGAGTTCAAGTTAGTTTCAGAATACTTGATAAGAGTTCAAGTTAGTTTCAGAATACTTGATAAGAGTTCAAGTTAGTTTCAGAATACTTGATAGAGTTCAAGTTAGTTTCAGAATACTTGATAGAGTTCAAGTCAGACAGTTTTATTCCAAGTCATTTTTATTTCGAGTCCCAAGTCATTTTTATTTCGAGTCCCAAGTCAGTTTTCAATGCAGTCAATTGAATTCAACTTTTTCTTTGTAATTTAAGAGAATTTAATTTAAGAAAATGTAATTTAAGGGAATTTAATTCAACTTCTTTTTGTTGTAAAAGAGAATTAAATTCTACCAGGATTGACCGGTTTGCGTCTTTAGTTTAACCTTTTTTTTGTTTGTAAGAAGGAAATTGACCGATTTGTCTTTTCTTTTCATGCCATTGTTGCGTATATAAATATATAGTTATGTATTTTATTATTTGTAACAAAGGCGTTTTTACAAAGGTTGTAACGATTTTGGTAATTATTGTAATGTATATGAGGAACATGCCGTCCCTCCGTTTGTTGAACTCTTTTAATTTTTGTTCTAAGTAGTGTGACAAGCAATCTTTTTTTAAAGAGCAAAGTGCTCACCAAAGACGTATTGTCAATTTCAGACTTATACTCCCCGCTTAGTCACTCAATTCCCCCGAATGTCGTACTCCAAACTTTGTCTTTTTATTTTATTTTATTTTAACACCCCCAACCCCAGTTGAACTGTGTCAACCAGAGAAATGGTTCAACCATGGTTAATTCCTCTTTGGTACGCTGGAACATAACCTCAATTTATGTTAAGTTGTGTTTTTATATTTTTAAGAATATTATATGTTTAGTTCATTATAGTTTATAATTGATTTCTATTTTCAATTTTTATTTTTTTATTTTTTAATTCGATTAATACTGAGTAATTGTCGTAGTCAAATTTAATTAATTGTGTGTCAAAATTCAATTTTAAAACCGTGAGATTTACTTTCATTAATTGTAAGTTCCTCTAAGTGCGTTTTGTTTATTACCTTAATTCGTGTAACTGATTTAATTAAATACTTAAATACTACCTTGAACTTAAAGGATTTTATATAATAATAATAATAATAATAACCCATAAACACACGCACACGTATGCACACTATATATACTATATATACAAACCTTATGCTAAAATCATTGGATATCACAATAAACTACTTCATTGCGCGTAAGTGCTAACTATGTAATTTAATCTTAATCATTTTTGCTTTCTGATATATCTTGCTCATGCATTTATTCAGTTACTTGAACAATCCTATCGGCTAATCTGTCCCTCGAAAATGTTGTAAGATACACACTTTGTACTTAGTACACAAAAATACACACTAGACCACAGGTCTATACATCATCCATTACGTAATTCGATTTGTACATACAACAGTCAATAAAAATGCATGTTATAATGTTATAATGTTTCAGACCAACAAAGACCCTAGGATCCACTCATCGCTGGTCTACCTAACTGTGTTCGTAATCGTGTATTGTGTATGTCCTCCGTGGTGGCGGAGGGGACCTACAATTTTACGTGGGTTCCGAACCACAAGAACATAAGAAACTTATTTAAAAACTGCCGGTAAATTGGCAACGACCAATTTTTACGAAACTAAATAATTATCAATTTAAAAATAATTAATTATCGGTTTAAAACTAAAGATAGAATCTCTCGGTCCAGAGGAGCAAGTCATAATAGACTACTATCCACAAATATGTTACATTCTATATCTATTTATAAAGGACATGCAAATATATCAGATCCAAAGAATCCAGTCAATTTCATTACGGTATCCATCAAGTCACGGTCCATATCGATTGCGGACCAAGTCAAAATTACAACCATATACATTATCAATTTAAAAATAATTAATTATCGATTTAAAACTAAAGATAGAATCTCTCGATCCAGAGGATCAAGTCATAATAGACTACTATCCACAAATATGTTACACTCTATATCTATTATATAACGGACATGCAAATATATCAGATCCAAAGAATCCAGTCAATTTCATTACGGTATCCATCAAGTCACGGTTCATATCGATTGCGGACCAAGTCAAATTTACAACCATATACATTACAATATATACACATACGAGGAAAAGTGTAGGTGTGGCTGTAAAGACTGTACAGTAATGTAGAAATGTGTGTGCACCCATTATGGGTCTCCCATTTAAAGGTGTTTGTGGGGCAAGTGAAGATCATGAGTTTTTCAATACCTCACAGTACTATGGGGGGCACCACTCGGCAGAGGAATCTCTTTAAATGGGGTGTGTAAGAACAGAGAGTATCCCCTAACCCAAGACGCTGCCTCCCTATATCCCACAACACTTGTGTTGAGCTGTGGGATCTATCCCCACAAAGCCTTAATTTTACTACCTTAATAAACTATACCCTTTCTATCAACATGCGCGTCCAATCGATTCTTAAACATGTTTATAGACGTGCTACTAATTACTTCTACCGGCAAACTATTCCAGCTATTTACTATTCTATAAACACACTATATATACTATATATACAAACCTTATGCTAAAATCATTGGATATCACAATAAACTATTTCATTGCGAGTAAGTACTAACTATGCTATTTAATCTTAATCATTTTTGCTTTCTAATATATCTTGCTCATGCATTTATTCAGTTAATTTAACAATCTTCTCAGCTAATCTGTCCCTCGAAATTGTAAGATACACACTTTGTACCTAGTACACACAAATACACACTAGACCACAGGTCTATACATCATTCACTACGTAATTCGATTTTTACCTACACTAGTCAATAAAAATTACTTTATAGATTGTACGATTAACATTTTTCCCTTTTATCTACTATTCATTATGTATGTAATTTTTCCCACAGCAAAAGAAAATTTTGTAAAAAAAAAAAAAAAAAATTTAACTATTGTTTGTCTAACTAAATTGTTTGTCTAAATTAACGTATTAATCCTTTTATTCTGTTTGCATAAAATTAAAGTTTTAATCTTTGAATTTTCATATTTTATAATAGCCTCTGAGTGAGTGTCATGTTAAAAATTTGATTACTCTGCATTGTACTCAACTATCCGAAATCGTTCTGTATAAAATTTTTAGTAGTAAAAAAAAAAAAAAAAAAAAAAAAAAAAAAATTCATCATCTAATTTGAATTCGTTAGATGTTATTTTCTCAATTGTATTGTATTAATTGTATTATTATTATTGTGTTAATATCATTTTAAAAAAGGGGGAGCACTGTAAAAATGAACAATGAACAATTCCTATACCATCATTATATGGATTCATTATCTTCATGCAGTACTTATGTTCTTATAGTTTTTATGTTTGAATGTTCATTTTTACATAAGAAATCAAAATCGCCTAAGCGAGTTTTGGATACAATTTCGATTTGTACTTCTTTATTCATTACTGTATTTCCCTAATTCATCTTTTCTAATAATGACTTATACACTATGACGTCATAAAATAACTTAATTCTCTCTACGTTTCCCATACCTTGTACACTGAATCATGTGCTTAGTATTTTGACATCTTCCGTATTCAATGTATGGTAAATTCTTTAGTAATAATGTTGTGGTGTTATGTAGTATAAATATTATTATTCAACCATATTCATCCATACGTCACATTTTCCCGTCATTAATTTCCCTTGATCATTATCCTATATAAATTTTATTAAATATTCATTTTTACTCGTGTCAATCTATGAAACGCAAAACTTTTTGCATTCGTTCGAAAACGCTCAAATACGTTCTCGTATTGTTTTTTTATTATTTTTTTTCAAGTGCGTTCACCCCTCGCAAGATATTCATAAATGCTTATGCAAGTGTACGCAATTCGCAAATCAGCATAAATCAAACATCTGAAAACGTGAAACCTCTTGTCCCTCTGATTTCAAATTTATAACATGTAACATATTATAACAATTATGTCGTATATAAATTATCTCGTATGTGCCCATGTACTTGTGTTGTACTAATAACCATATATAATAACCATATATAATAACCATGGTCGAAAGAGGTCGAACCTCTACCCCTGTAAATTCAGAGCACTACCTGTAAATTTTTAAGAAGTAAAATACCGTAAGAGAAACTTTTTATTTTTCCCTTCGAGCCGTGCTCTCTTCAGAAGAACTTAAGTCGATAAGTTATAAAAGAAAAGTCGATAATTTTAGTATCAGAGAAAGTATCAGAGTATTATAAAAAGAGAAGAATTAACAAATTGGCGACACTATAGCCAGGATAAACATTTGGCGACCCTACTACCAAGATTAGAAGAATATTTTAAGAAGCATAACAGTCTGGCGAGTCTGTAGCCAAGAGTTTAACAGAGTGGCAACCCACCATTTGACCGGCGGAAAAGAATTAGAATGTTATAGAAGAAATATCCGTTGCTGCCTCCTAACTAGAACCACCGTCGATCCGAACTACCCCAGGGCCATAGACGGAGGGGTTAACATTTATAATTATATTATATATAAATAGATATATAAATATATATATAATAAATATATATATATATATATATAGATAAAAATATATAATAAATATTATATATATATATATATATATATATATATATATAATATATATATATTTATAGATATATATTATATATATATATATTTATATATAATATATTTATATATATATATATATATATGCATATATATATATATAAAATATATATATATATATAATATATTTATATATCATATATTAATATATAACATTTATATATATATTTATAAGCACACGGACAAAAAATTAGTCACCCCTAATAGCACCGATAGTAGGAGTTCAAGGTCACACAGAGGGCGCTGATGTAGCATTGGTAAGTGACAAGTAACGGTGACGTAGCACACAGGATCAGATCTGTTTCGTGAGGTGGTGAAGAACAAAGTGTGTGTTGGGTATAGTCTGCAAAATGGGTCGTGAGGCAGACGTTACTCAGTGGCAAAAAGGAGCCATCGTGTTTGGCAGAGCCCACGGACACAAAATGTTTGAAGTAGCCCAATTTGTTGGTGTGTCAACGCGTACTGTCCAGCGAGTTTACAAAGAGTAGTGTAATTCGCAATCAACTGATAATCGACGGCGTAACTGTGGCCGGAAAACAATTCTCGACAATAGGGGCCTTTGCCATGTTTCTCGTCTAGTAACTGCAAATCGTTTTCAAACCAGAGAACAAATTGCTCCAAGAAACCAATGAGTTCTCCAGCGACCAATTTCCTAACGGACATTGCGACGAGAACTGCATGCGATGGAATCTGGAGCAGGGTACCACGGAAGAGGCCGCTGTTAACAGCAAGTCACAAATTGCACGTTATAAATGGGCTCAGAGGCACAAAAACTGGACTTCGGCAGATTGGAAACGTGTAATTTGGTCCGATGAGTCCGTTTTGTTTGTTCTCCAATGATGGGAGGCGACGAGTACATCGCAGGTCCAATGAAGCCTTTAATCCTGAATGCGTCGAAGGTGTGTTCAGGCTGGAAACAGAAAGTGAAGCGCAGGAATAGACACCCAAGGACTCTGGCGGAACTTCGGGACCGGCTGATGAACGAGTGGCAGCAAATCGATGTTCAGTACATGCACAACCTCGTAGAGTCTCTGCCTCGCCGGATTCGTGCGGTTATCAAGGCCAGAGGCGCCGTCACACGT